>JAJPWW010000323.1:565849-829283 GCA_028673005.1 Tanypteryx hageni | reverse complement strand
TTTCCCCTTTCCTTCTCCTTTTATTTTTTCCCTTTACCTCTTGGTATGTACATATGTGTTTTTGGTTGTTTAGTATGTCCCTGCCACAGTCGAACTGTCTGTAAGTTTATAATTTTTATTTTCTTTTGCCTTTTCCTTTCTTTCCTCCCCTTATTCATTGTGTCTCTAATTTTGAATTTTATGGTTAATTTCTATTAAACATCAATTTCGCCGTAGTATCCATCTTTACTTATTTAGTATAGGTATAGTTAATTCATTCATTGAAAAGGATTGTTAAAAATGTGTTTGAGAAAATAAATCATTTTTAAATGTATTTTTAAAAATAACACTATTAATTTAACTCTGGATAGTAAGTTTTCAATGAACAATTTCAGTCGATATAATTATTTTACCTTATGTTTCATAGGTGCAAAAAATGTTGTTAAATGCATATCCCTACTTTATTCCTGATATTCAGAAATAATCTCGTCTTGGATTCGGGTAAATACCGTAACCCCGAGAAGAATTCCCAACCCCATAATTCTCTTCAGTTATTGTCTTCTTCCATTTTGGCAATTGCATTTTGTGAGCAGTCTTATTCAGTTGTCTAAATAAAGCTGTAGTAAGCTAAGGCGGGTGGAATTTTAATAATAATATTTTTTTTACACTGCTTTTCACTAAAAAAGAAGCATGCAATTTTTCATTATTTTTACTATAGTATGCTTTTTATTTGAACATTTTATCACCAATATTTCATGAGATATGAGATTTTCCAGAAAATGAACAAGAATACCCAAAAATAAATCCAGAGTTTAAAGGTTAACCCAGATTCTGATGTTTACAAATATTTACATTTAATGTACTAAAAGTAAGGTAGCCACACAATTCAGAGCCTTAGCCAAATATTTATGTGAAACATGTAGAGATCAAAGTCAGTAAATACCTTGTTCCAACTCTTTAGAAATGGTCACATTACATATAATAATTAATATTTAAAACATATTACAATCAGCTTTAAGTATCAAAATGAAACAAATAATTTACAAACTTAAGCTACAGAATCTAAGAAATAGATAACATTAAGAATTGACTGCTAGCAATGACAAATATTTTACTCTCTCAGTATATATAAAAAACTAAAATATGTATGGATAAGCAAACCATAACTATAATTTTTTATCACACAGACTTCAAACATTTGATTATGGGATGGCCATTAAGAGGCAGAGAAAGAGCAACAATACCAATGTATGTGCATGGCTCAAAGTGTTATAAAGCTGGAAGTTTGAAGATTTTAATTGGGAGAAAATGTCTAACAAAGAAGAAGCAAGACATTACCATTATGCCCCAAGAACAAGTACTTATTCTACCACTCCCAATAAATATCTCCATTTTCCTGTGTATTTTCTATTCCATTTGCACATCTGTGCCATTGTGAGTAGGGAATCCTAGCTTGAGTATCGAATACTCGGGCAATCGAAATTTGTAAGCCTTTTTCGAGTACTCGACTACCCGGGTAATTTAATCGAGTATCGAGTTGCATATTTTTTATGAAAATTTTACAATTTTCTAACACTTGAACCAACACAAATTAACAAAAGTAATGAAAAAATATTCATAATTAAACACAGGTGGCAGGGGCGTAGCAAGGGGGGGGGGGCGACCGCCCCGAGCGCCATAGTCAAAGGGGTGCCAAACAGCCACTTTATTTAATGCATAAATTGAGTCTTTTTAAAAATTGGATATTTTTTTGTATTTAAACTACAAAGTGGTCCACAAACAGAAAAATGTGACAGAGGCAGATTCACTTCAAGCCGAGCCTAACACGGTACACGTAAGAAAATATTGTACTTTTTCAGCACACACATTCCGTCTTGTCTTCGGCAGGCAGGCAAAACAGTGAGTAAAAACTGAGCATGTTTGGCGGCCTTTACAATGGCAAACAAATCTTTCAGAATGAGATATACCAAAATCATGATCGTTGCAAGTTGCATATCTAATAGGAGAATCGCTCTTATTGAATAAGACCTATTGCCACTCTTTTGAGAGTTTTGTTTATGCCCTCGAAGGTGAAGATACTCTTAAAAAATGGATGAAACGAATGATGATGCTGCTGCATCTTCAAAAAAGGAAGGAATATTGAATTTTGTCAGCTGAGAAACATTGAATGAAATATTAGCGAAATGTGCTACAAAGGACAGATATAGCATTAAAGGAATAACGCCACCTGAAGCCATTAGAGGTTTTGTAAGAAAGTGCAATTACATCATGCCAAAAGGCAAAACAATGGTGATGAAATACAAAATGAAATTCTAAGAAGAAACAAGAAAGAAATGAAAGCAGCTTTATCGCAACAATAAAAATCTGAAAAGAGATTTAGTCTCACCATAGACGAATGGAGTGACATAAATATCAGAAGACACATGAATGTAATAGTCCACTCAGAAGCAATGTCGCTATTCGTTCTTGGGTTGGTTCCTATTGAAGGTTCTTGTGATTCTAATTCCACCATAGCTCTATTCAAAGGAAGACTTAATGAGTTTGAAATCGATATGGATTCTGATGTCACCAGATCAACTCAAGACGGAGCTGCATTAATGGTAAAATATGGAAGGAATATTCCGGCATTGGCTCAGTTATGCTACAACCATGGAACCCATGTTGGTGTCTTTGATATATTATATAAGAAAACAGTCCATCCTCTCACTGGTGAGGAAGAAGAGAATGATGAAGATGAAGAATTCCAAGATGATGATGATTACGCTGATCAGGATAAGGAGGATATCAGCAATACTGAAATTGACATGTATGTTGTTGATGGCAGTTTGAATTTTGAACCGTAGAGTCACAGTGAATTTCTACAGTCCATAGAGACATTGGAATAGTACTTGCAGAGACACGAAAAGTTATGAGATTTTTCAAAAAAGATGCAGTAAGAAGCAGTGTTCTTTAAAAGCATGCACTGGCACAAGAAGGCAAGAAATTGTGATTGTTATTTAATTGCTAGACATGATAGAACTCCATTATTCCGATGGTGAATCGTTTTTTTTTTTAAATTGAATGACTGCATAAACAAGGCTGTGATGGAGATAGGCAAGCAAAAATTAAAAATATAAATATCAAGGTTTTAAAGAAAATATTGGAAGTTCTGCAACCTGTCGAGCTTGTTGTCCAAGATTTAAGCAAAGAGGACAGCAATTTACTGAAAGCTGAAGGAGTTTGCATCTTTCTTTTGAATAAATTAAAACAGGCAGATAGGGATCTTACTGATGATGATGGATGACTTAAAAAAAAGAATCAATGAAAGACGAAACAAAGTTAATGTGTTGTTGTTGCTTTTTTGCAAAGTGGCAATTGTCCTAATTCCCACTTTAATGATCATTTTATATATTCTTCAAAAATGTAATCAAATCATTGGCAAAAGATACATGTGATAGGTTGTTTGGTGAAGATGAACATGAAAATGAGCAAGAAGAACCAGCTACGGAAAATGAAGGTTCTGCTAGTTCTGTCTATGGTGAGATGCAGAAAATAATACAAGCTGTTATGGCTATTCCTAAAGAAACTTCAACAAAATCAACAATGGTCAAGGAGCTAAAATTGGATGAAGGAAATCATGGCAAAAGAGGATATTGCACAGAAAAATTTATCTAAGCTTTGATAATAATTCAACTTACTTCAACAGCTAGTGAGAGAGTGTTCTCTGTAGCTTCAAACTTCATTACTAAGATCCAATACAATTTAAAAATGTATACATTAAATGGGCTTGTATTTCTAAAATATTATTCATGAATAAAAAATAAATGACGTTTTTAATTATATATTTTTTTGAATTATGCTGGATACCAGGATACCCGGGTATTTCATAAAAGAATTAGTTGATTACCCTGGTAGTTCAAAATCCGAGTATTTTGGATTCTCTAATTGTGAGATAGTGGCATAAGCAATTCTTTGATAATATTTCTGTAACAGCACCAACAATATGTAAACCCCCATTTCTGAGTCTGAATTGAGGCCCTGGGCTTAACGTAAACAGTTGTGTGACATTTCAGAAGTTGGAGCAGTCACATGCAGCTTAGGAGCTGCCAGTTAGCCACCTCTGATTAAGATAATATATATGCTAAAAAGCACACATCAGTTAAATAAAACTCACCTGTATAGCCACTGGTATATTGTGTACAGTTATTAAATCCTTCACAATTTCTGCAGGACTGGCTTTAATCAAATCCACTCTTTCTAGACGGATGCAGGTATTCTGACTCAAAGACTTTTTATTTCTGCTGCCTGGTGAATGGCCACTTGGATCATTATAACTGTATTCAAAATGCAATGTAGTTGCCCCAGGTGGGAAGCTCTGTAAATATGAAAAGATTAAAAAATAGCTTCTGAAATTATGCAATTAAGAAAAAGATCTAAGGAAAAGTTTACCTGTAACACAACTGACCTGCATTGGCAAATCTTGACAGCACTCTGCAAGACCAAATCCATTTTCTTTTCCACCCCAACTCTAGAAAAAAAAACAATATAATAATACATTAAAAAATAGATATGAATATATATGTATATAATATAAATAAATAATTACAAGTTGATGAACATACCTCAGCCAAACATGTTAATCTACATACTAATGTAGAGCGCTTTACCAAATTTAGTCTCGATATGAAATTACATCTTTTGCTGAACATGTACAATAGATTTAAAACTCCCAACACCACGTTCATATCACATGATGACAGTAGTGTAATTAGATGTTCCATAGAATTGTACAGATGTCTTGAAAATGAATGCTCGATCAAAAGAGCTGTGAAATGTAAGACCCATAATAGCAGTTCCTTCTCCTGAAAAAAATTAGCTTTAGCATAGCGAATTGTAATAAACCTACGCATTAATTGAAAAACGTGAACGCACCTCTGTGTCTGCATTTACATCACAGCACAACTCCCAAAACTTGCCAGAAGCAACTGAGGCAGCTTCTTCCAAAATCTCATCATATATATTGAGCACATCAACCCAATGGTATAACTCGCACTTTCCAAAAACCCACGTGTCTATTTCCATTAGTTCTTGCAACAGTTCTTTCCTGGAGCATGACTTCAATCTTTCTATCAGTGACTGACATTCCTGTGGCTAGATATAAAAATGAATACAAATAAAACACTATGATCACAGAAAACATTGATTAAAAATGAAAACTTTTCTTCATACCACATCCGAGGTGCCACTTTTTAGGTTTGTCTTTTCTATCTTCATGGATACCGCATACAAAAAATAGCTGTAGCAACTAGGTATATTTTTTAGAGATCTAAAAAATGAAAACAATTATGATAAATTAATTTCAATTAAATACAAAAAACTAACAGTGGACAATTTTTTGCACACTTGAATATACAATGTAACTACATACTTCATTCAGGTTTACAAAAAGCCAAAACTAAAGAATCCAACTTCGGAAACTCATTTACTTTACAGCCTTTATAAAACATATAACTACCTAAAGATATGTAATTCATCTTAAACATGTAAAACAACTGTAAATATCATAAAAAATGACAATGAGAACTTACACATACTACATCATAGTTGATACCTTACACCATAATGTATTTAAAGATGCAGTCTTTGAACTCAAATAGCTACACCTTATTGTACACCTTGATGTTCAGAGTTTACTCCAAAAGATCGACGAATTGGAAATATTAATTAATTCTCTAAATGACAAGGTATGTAATTGTAATCTTGAGCATTGACTGTATTTGAATGAATTACAGCGTTAAATACAGCAGTTTCTGATTCCAAAAATGGTGGTGTTATAATTTTGGTAAGAAATTACTTAAAGGCACAAATTTCAAATTTCCACTAATCCGTGCTCTGATCTGGTCTTTGAATGCTGTGAAACAAATCTAATGTTTAATAACCTCCATATTCCAATTCTTTGTGTATATAGATCACCCAGGGGTGACTTTTCTACTTTCCCTGAAAGACTCATAAGTGTCTTGGATATTTCAGGTAAAGTTTCTAACAGTCAGATTGTCAGTGGTGATTTTAATGTGGATATGAGCACTAACAATAATATGAAATTACAACTTTGTGATATTTTCCTAGCTTACAACATATCTTAATCTTATACAAGAATTATTAAAAAATCTGCTTCAACTATTGAAAATACATTCCCTAGCTTAAAAATTCCGTGTGGGCAAAAATTTTTCTCTAATTTTTGCTAGTATAGACGTTAAGGGGCTATAGTTATCATAGTTATGTATGATATCCAAAAAATTCGGCTGGCAATGAAACAGCTGCATCCTCTGCGATGGTTAGTGAACAACTAAGAGCGTCGCAGTGAAAAAAGTCACCCGAGTGTTCTAGCACCAAAACTAAAGGTAAATAGCATTCCTGGACCAATGACTTCATATGAAGTCATCCACCAGTGGTGGAGGGTACATCTCAGCCAGGATTTTGAATGTTTTTAAGCAGAGAAACTTCATTCTGCAGAAGTAACACACAGTGCAAATTATCTGCAGAAGGATTTTTACTGCAGGAAAAACATCACTATTACATTGCATTTATACATGTAATGCACAATCAGGTATTTCACCAGTTTTTTTGGAAAATTTCTTTCCATTTTAATTTCCAAAATTCAAACTGAGACTTCACTTCTATTGATATAATTTCCAACATTATTTTTAGCAAAAGATTGGGTAAATATTTTGACAAGACAATATTATTTGACATTTGCTATTCAAAGCATGACTATAATCATAATAAAAGTCTATTCTGTTACATAATATTTTATAAATCATAGTATGGTTTAATTGACTGGTAATACTTAATCTAATACAATTATAGGGAGTAATGATGATTGTTTATATTCCAATTTATGTAGAAAATCACTTGATAAGACATAACTGATCAAATGAAGTTTATTTTTATTGATAAGAGAATTTAGGCCGGTGTTGAATCAAATTCAAAGATAAACTTTAATTATGAAAATTCCTTAGAATTTACAAAACAAATTGCACACACTATGCCAAGTGAATAAAAAAATCAAGCAATTTCTAACATTTTTTAAGCAAAAGGTTAATTTAATTGAATAAAAAATAGAATTTGCTTTTGCTTCGAAGAATTAGCATTAGATTATTTTCAAAAATTTCCGGTAGCAATAGTATAAAAAAGCGTGAATAAAACTGTTAAGCTAAATTCTTTAAGCACATGCCTTGCATTTTTTAAGTGAGGCTCACCAAAAGTTTTTGAAGGTCGTTATTTTTACATTTTGGCGATAATTTCGCTGAAATTAGCGATATGGCTAAGCTTGCGATTAGACAAAACGTGAAAAAATATGAGGAAAGAATGCCAACCATTAACTATTATTCAAATTTATACCACTTCACCATAGAAAATATCGAGCATATCTCAAATGTCTTGAGGACAAAATTCAGAGAAATTATTTGTTAAGTTAAAGAAAATAAATTAAATATATTTTTAAATATTGCCCAGAATTTACGATGAAAATATCAAATTCAGTGATTAAGTGATGTGCACATTCAAAATCTCCATTTAATATATTAAGGTGGCCAGATTTTGACTTAGTGAATAAAAGACAAACTTTACAAAGGACGATCTTAGAAGACAAAATTTGTGGAAGAAATGCATGACCGAGAAAACGTATGGGAATACTACAGGATTTAAGCAAGATTATAGCACTTATAGAGGTATAAAAGAGGCTCCCGGGGAGATAGAAATGTTGGCAGCGATTCTGCTGAAATCTGTCTTCGGACAGCAGCATGATGATGACAGTTATTTTGAGAATTCCGTTAACGTTTTTCATTACCTTATTCTAAAATCATTTCGTTATTTTTTTACGTTACCCATAACGTTTTCCAAGACTGCTTGATTGTTATATCTAGTAAATAATGGCTAACAATAAGACTTATTACAGACTCGAGGGCCACATTAAATGGGATGGTGGGTCATAGCTTGGGGAGTACTGCTTTACGCTAATACAAAAAAACTCATTTTTATACCGTTCCTGCGAGTGCTCACGATGCATTTTAAAAATCCACTATAGATGATGAAGTAACACTTTACGTTAATTTGATTAGATTAGAAATACCTTACCCTTTCCGCGACTTATGTGCGTCTGTCATGCAGTATGAACTACTTTAAAGTCTTCTCATGACAATTTCAAACGCTTCGGTCATTCCGAACATTTCTAAAGACGCCACAATACGTTAACTAAAATCTAAAAACGGAAAAATGGTGAAATCTTTCTCAATATACATTATAAATCAAAATGAGTGATTATCAACTTACTCAGCTAGCCTCGATTTCAATGCCACGTAGATACCGAATATTTATTGCGCTTGGAGGAAAGCGTCTTCATGAGACGTTTGTTTCCAAAGATGGACATTTTAACCCCTGAGCGGTAGCGCTGTGGCACTAAGTGCGAAATTGTCTGTATTTTCGCGTGAAGAGGCGAGAATTATAATGAAACCTCTTCAATTTTGCCTTCTTTGTATCGATACCATCACATTCTCTGGGCGGGAACATCCACTCTAGTTTGAAAGGAAGAATATAGCAGGTGAAACTGTGAGGATAGTATTACTGCCCTCCCTAGGTCGCGCGTGTAAGTATTTTTTCGCTAATGTTTTGTCTTCATTTCAATACTTTTCCTAAATATGATTGTTTTTTGATTTAGCATTGCATTATCACGTCTCCAGCCACTTATTCCACTGAAACGGGATGTCGGAAAAGTTCACTTGCAAAAACCACTGTGAAATTATAACTGTTAGTAAAAGTCGCTTAGAACAAGATCAATAATAATAATGTTTAACTTGTTTTTAAAAATATTTATAATATATATATATTATAAAGTTGTAACCAAATTATTTTTCGGAAAAGTTCATTTTTGGACAACATGTACCATTCCATTGTTTTACAATGTTTTATATATATTTTGAATGACTACTGAACTGTTTAATAAAATAAATTGAGTTATAGTAAATCTCTACGTTTACCTTGATTGAATTTAGTAATAACGAGGCGTTTTAATTATATTACGGCAAATGTTGCACTCTGTAAGGTAAAAGTGGAAGGAGATAGGAGGTTGTTAGTTTTATTGATCAGGTTTACAGAATAATCTTCAACGTCACTTTAAAAATCAATTTTTAATCGATCTAATACAATGTATTGATTATGTATTGTAGTAATTTAAAAAAAATCATTTGGTTCATAACGTAAGTAAATAAATAATTAGAATTAAAAAAATATAAACAAAAAGCTGGTGAATAGCATATATCATACTGAAAAATTCAATAAACAAGTACAGTTTATTTATTTATTTCTTTAATTTAATGGCAAACATTTTTAGAATACTTTTTAAAGTTATAAATTTGTTCTCTTTTAATAGATTTAAGAAACGTTTGATAATTTTTAGAAATCCAGTACAATTTTCTAAAAAATTAAAGAGGACTAGCAACTCACCTTCGATTAATTTCATAAAACATTAATTCTGTTCATCCCGCCAATTTATAACCATGATACTGAAAATCATCTTGCAGTAAGCTGATGTACTACGTATGCTCATAATGTAAGAAATGACAGATAATATTTTTAAACATAAAATTTGTAGATTTAGGCATAATGTGTCATTTTTTATTCAAATACACTGCTTCAATAAAATCTTTAGTTTTTCAAATTTCATCAAAACTTGTTTTTACTGTCGTAATTTTTTCAAACAGTTAATTTATATTTAAATTTGCCAAATTGAAACTTTTTAATTTCCACAAAATCTTCATAAGTTAGGGAGAATATATTTTTTAAACGAGAACTTGGAAAGCTTTACCATTATTTCGTTCTCGTTGAATTAAAACCGTTTAAATAATGCAGCACAGATTTAATGAAATTTTAAAAATGTGATTTAATTTTATTTTTTCCTGTTCCTCTAGACCTTTTTGAAATTTTTGACGAACTCTTCCAAGCGATTTCATAATTGTTTTTTTTTACTCCAATATAATCTGGAAAACATCGCTAACGGTAGTTGGGTTACATTCTTATTCTATAGAATAGCTGTTTTGAAAAATTCTTAAATATGGTTTACAAATTATAAATAAATTTCCACTGCTGGAGACATTTCCGAAATCTTTTTTAATCACACTGACAAGTCAGCTGTAGCGAAATCGTCAGATGAAATTATTTAAATTCAATGCATGGACCGGCAAATGAACTCACGACCACGAGCTCTTTGCCTTCCAACTAAGTTGTGCCCAGCTTTACTGTTACCAAAATATATTGATTATTATTTCTCTTATTATATATAAAAATATACTAGCAATTGGTAAAATTTAGGAAGTAATGGACAAATCGCGTCTAACCAGAGGTTAGGGATGGACAATGGACAAATCTTGTGAAAGAATATTGTCCATCCGAAAGATGGACGGTTTGCAACCCTGTCAGGGTGTAAACTTAAAAATTTTCTTTGGTCGATTTATATACTCTTTTCCAGCTTCGGTTCTTACCGATGATCATGTTGGTAAGGGAGATGTTTGTGGATGTTTTAATTATTGATAATGTTTTAATTATAGTATTATTTGGTTAAGAAAACTGACTCAACTGTTATTCCAAATATGTACTGAATTGCATATATAACTGCTATCGTACATGTTCCCATTGTGCATCAAACCTTCAGTTGGCAAAATTGTCTCTTATAGGATATCCCCCTCTCTCTCTCTGTTCCCTTAGAAAACCTTTTAGCTCTGTCCTTCTCTAATCCCGCTCAATTGCCACATTTTTCCTGATTATGGTGATTTTGTCTAAAATTTCTCTCCGGGCGGATTTTTATAAAATTGTTGAAATGTCCGGATTTTTACTTCCTGCGAAATTTTGTTTTAAGTAAGTACGACGTAGAATGCTGAATTACGTTATCTGATATCTCTTTCGGATACAGAGAGACGATTGGTCAATTCAAATTTTTCGCCGGAGCCAAAAAAACGAGGACAGTCTAAACGTCACACCTCCAACACCTCCGCCGCCTCAGTGCGTTTTGGAAACCCTTCCCATGCCCTTAACTTCCCGTTGGTCAAAGACGTTGCCAGGCAACGAACTACGTAAGCAGTCGCTTCTCCTCCTCCTGCTCCCTCTCCTCCCTCTGCTCCCTCTCCTTTCCTCCCCGACCCGATTGCCGCTTTTCGTAGGGCAGCGGATTTTCCGTAAACCAAAACATTTAATTATTCCATAAATTTGACGGAACGATCCTCCATCATTTTTTTTCAGTTCTGCAAACAATTTATCCATCAAATGTATGTGTGGGAATTGGTATACACTTCTAAAGAAAAAAGAATATATTTTTTTACACGTTTATTGCGAAAAAATGAAGGCAAATCAATTTACAAAATATAACAGCTTTATTGGCCCATTGATCTGTAGAAACAAATATAGGACAATGTCGGCATAGTACAAACAAGAATGGATATCACATATGAGATTCTTTAGGAGCACATCATAAGCAAAATTAATACATTCCAAACATTATTGATATAATAAAAGAACACAGTTTCATAGTGCCTTCAATAAAATTCTCCCGAGAGAAATGCGTCAGGCAAAGTATTTTGGTGTTATAGATGGCCATTCGGTCCATGGACAGGAGCTTAGGATTCCCACCCAGCTTCAACCAAGCATCGAATCGACGATTTGATTCGGAAAGGGGATGAGGGAACCTGGATTTATCATTTAAAAATATACATCCTCTTGCCGATCTCGCGTAATTTACACTCAGGCATTTCTAAATATTAATAATTGAATTATATGTAAAAATATTTACCTAACTCGAGTACCCGTCTTCTTCCCACAATTGGGGCCGCAACACGAAATGCAAACCATAGCGCACTATTCATCTCACAAGAAGAAAACTTGCAGTCAGTCTAAAAAGAAGTTCACAGACGTGCACAGATGCTCACAGAGGCTGATTCAAATGAAACCGCGCGAAATCACGTGAAAGCGGACATGAAACCGCTCGAAATCCCGCGAAACCAGTCGAAATCACGTGAAACCAATCGAAATCACTTGAAACCACGCAAAACCGTTTGAAAGCGCGCGCAACCTAATTCCCCAATTCCTTAAAATATTTTATTAATTCAAAGAATACTGAATGTCATTCAGAAATGTTGAAAATTTCCCAGTTTTTCTTCGCAATTCCACCTCACAATGCAAATGTAGAAAGACCATTTTCACTAATGCAGTCAGTGGACAAATGACAGGAATTGGTTTAATGTTAAGTGTGAAAGGTATTCTGTTTTTGCAGTGCAATTTCAAACATATGTCATGCACTGATTCATACTTGAGAGGCAATCCAGAGATAATGAAAGAAATTATTTACAATGAATGGGCTAATCCAAAACATTAGGAAGTATTGTTTACATTTTTTTTGTTTGCATTAATAAATTTGTCCCCTTTTATGTCCTCTTTTTTAAATTCCTGATGACCTTTTTGTCCTCTTTTTTCCCCAAAACACGGAAATGCCCTACTTTTCTGTGTACAGAAGATGGTAACCTTAGATTGGGGCAGGGGTCGCCAACCTAAGGCCCGCGGGCCGGATCCGGCCCCGGAGTTGTAATCCGGCCCACAAGACCTTTGTCACATTTTTCCTTTCGTATTTCATCATATTTTATATTTCTTTAAATGAAATTCATCCATAAAATATCGTCTTTATGTGTAACTAATTTTTTAAAATTCCTGCTAAAAATGAAAGAAATATTACAAAGTTTGTAGATTTATTAATACTGAAAACATTGGCTCAATCACAAGGTGCGGCGACCTCTTCCTAAGCTATCTAGTGCTAAGATCCGTGCAGTGGACGGAGCGAAGCGGCTGGAAATCCCCGATATTTAGGAGGGTGAGTATCCTTGTTAGGGATTTCACCGTTACGAGAGAGCATATCCTCTTACAATTAATGACAACCAAGTCTGAGTGAAGATGAGTATCGTGCTCACTTTAACTTCTTCTGTAATAGTGTACAGTTGCGTTAATATTAACAAAAAAGTATTTTCTCTTTGTAGTTATCCGCTTTATATTAAAATTTAAGTTAACCCTAAAGGTGAAAATGGCCTGTTCAAATAAACGAAAATTGTAGTGAAAATCATGTTTTCAACAAGAAGTGGTGTGTGGATTACTTCTGCATTCAGAGCAATAATTGTGTTGTGTGCCTAATATGTAATGAGGGAATTTCTGTTTAAATAATATAACATCCGATGACATTACATAAGTTAACATATGGAAAAGTACTCAAATTTAACAGGAAAACTGCGTTAAGACAAGTTCTGACTCATTTCTGCCTGCAGCGTTAAATCCTGGGAAAACGTCAAGTGCTGTGAATATTGGCAACGCCGCGCTCCAACACCGCTGAGAACGCAAGGTTATTTCGCAATAGAAATTTCGAGAGGAAGACGACAGTCTGGATCGCGTGCCTCCAAGCCGCATACATGCGTAGAAAACACGGTCTCACAAATTGAATAAAACACCGAAAACAAATTTAGTTAAACAATTGAGATTAAGCTCACGTAATGAGAAGACTACGACACAAATTCTATTAAAATGTCCTTTTATTTGAACATCCTGTTCTGTTTTTACAGACCGTCAAAGTGACGCCAGCCGCCGCAACGCTCAAAATAGGGGGCCATTTTTAATTCTCAATCTAAAAACATACCTTAAAAATCTTTTTATAACTTCTGCATTACCTGAATTAAACGTAGAAATAATTTATCTACACGCTGATATGCCTCGCGGCCCAACTGGGGGAGGGTGGTGGAATTCCAGAGGGTCATTCGGCTGTCGTTAGGAGAGTTCGACTGGGCCAATTCAACCCTCTGATTTAGAGACTTGTAGTACTTCGAAACAACCGCGAATTTAAATGCGGCCGGCCGATGTACTCGGAAATTATAATTTATTTGTTATATTTATTTTGGTCCAAAACAGTACATTGGCCTTTGCATTGGATACACCTAAGTCAATATAAAAAACAAATAAAAAAAATAAAAAACAAAATACATATATATATACATATAAAAAATATATAAAAATATAAGATGGACGTAATTAGAATTAAAATTGCAAGAATAAGACAGTATTGTCAGAGATATTCGCCACCCATGGAGACAGAGGAGCGAGGCCCTGAATGAAATATCCACCGAGGGTGATACCTTTAGTGAATAATAAAAAGAACATCGGAAAAATGTTGGCCAAACGCCATCAGTAGTCAAGTCGATAACTTATGTAAAACATTTTTAAAAATTTGAAAATGATTTTTAAATTAGCTCTTTTTTAAAGCGCTCCAACCAGAGCCGTCTCTAAGACCCGCGGGCCCCCCTATTTATGCAAATCAAATTTCTCATTTAATTACAATTTTATTATTGTTTTTAAGTTTATGTTAGTTTTTTTCCTAAAATACAATAGGTGAAATCTAGTTTTAAAACCATTTATTGTTAAGGTTTGCGCAGATTAAAAGAACAATAGTCAGTACATTACAATTTTAAATGTTTATTTTTCTAGCTTTAATATGCGCAAATCTGTCGATAATTATTGATTTTTCAATTTTATCAACTTCCTCATGTTCAATTGACAAAATAGATAATCCTTTCGGTCTCTCCTGTGAAATTGTTGACCGTAAGTAATTTTTTATTAATTTTAATTTTGAAAACGATCTTTCAGCAGATGCGACTGTCACTGGCATTGGAAGAATTTTCCTACAACGTATTTCTGTTTTTGGGTATACTTCCATCAATCTATTTTTATGTAATAACTTCAAAATGCCAAGTACGCCATGATCTTCTGGTACGATCCTTGATAAAATTTTTAGCTCTTCACTGAGAAGAAATTGGGGTGATACCCCATTCCATCTACATCACTCTCAGAACTTCCATTATCCTTCAAAACTTGCTCTATACCGCAACATACTTTCTGTAGGTGAGTATAAGTATAAGTACATAATGATGTGTCACCAACAAAATCCATTTAATGGTCAACTTTCATCTCTTTACGCTTCACGTACATGGATATCGAATGAGAATTCACTATGCAATAGACGTGCCATCTGAAGATAAACATGTGTATCTTTGGAGATTTGGCGGAAAGTGTTGTTTTGGCAGTTTTGGTGAACGACTTTAAAAGTTAGGTATATCTAGGAAATGGAAAGTATATAATACATATTTATTTTTTATACATAGTAATTGGAAATTAATGAGAAAAGTATACGAGTATATATAAACAGTATACGAGTAAACGAGCACCTATCTCCTCCTCGAGAAAATTTCTCGAATACAATTTCTACTATAGCTCCTCAAAGAAGCGGGGCCCTCATAGGCGCGGGGCCCTGGGCGACTGCCCACCAACCACCCCCCCTTTCCTCACCCCCTTCAGACGGCTGTGGCTCCGACCATCCAGAACTTTCCTTAAAACTTTCAGTGGATGTAGATTTACAGTTTATTTTTTAAGTCCATCACCAAAATACTCAAATGCTGCAATTTAGTAGCTGATAATGGCGTTATATCGTGACCGCACAACTTAATTCTGTCTATATTTTTCTTTATTGTACGCACGGTACATTCAACCAACACCACTGCATTAGCAATATCAATCACACGATCACCTTGCTCAAAGGCGCTTAAGTACTACAAGTTTCACTTTTAAATTGATATTTAAAGAGTTGAAGATGATGGCCTCTTTGAAGATATAATGAGGGTTAAATTACTTTTAAGTATATATTACAAATAACTTTTAAAATTCACAGAGCGCACAATTAAATCGTTTTTCACTACGTAAAACACGGCAAAACACTGATATGGGAGATGAGGGAAGACTCAAATCTCCGCGATATTCCCTGCGCCGAGTGTGGGAGACATAAACCCTAGAATACTAATCATACGTCAAAATGACGTACACTCTACTTTGAACAAGAATAACACCTTTTCTGGGAATCCAATTAGCTCCTTCCTCTATCAGTGCTTCGATCAGTTTGGTGCCTACCGGGATTCAGGCCGGTCGCAAGTTCCACGCTCCTTTTCCGCCCGTACATCTGGTTCGAAGGTTTTGTAGGTCGATTTGACGTCTGCTTAGTAAAATGCGATAATCTATAAACGTCGATTTGACGTATGTTTATTAAAATTCGATAATCTATAGACGTCGAACTTACGTATATTTGAATGAATGAATGAATGAATTTACCTGTTTAGTTACAACCGCCCTAAAATTAGATTAATATTTTAGGGTTATGTATGTAATTATTTAATTAAAAAAATTAGAAAAATATTATTTCACTTCTAGAAGTGCTACAAATTTAAAATTTTACAAAATGTGTAGCATTTGTATCTTATAATGAAGAAACTGTAAAATTTTTAAAATTGCGACATTTGGGGATTGTTTTAAATTATTATTTTTACATGTGGGAAAAACGGATATCGCTGCGGAAGTGAAATCTTTAGAATTAAAAGAATATTTGTGATGATGAAATGTCTGTCTAAGAAATGAATGTATTTTCCAGGTGATATGAAATGTCTGCAGTATGCAAGCACCAACTACTAGTATGTTATATGAATGTCGTCGATATATAATGATAACATATAGGAGGATACTAATGTCCAGCCCAAACTACAATAGCTAGAGTCTGAAGGTTTTAGTTTTTGTAGATATGATGAAGAAGTATTCAGATACAATGAGATTTCTTACCTAAATGAAGAAAAGCATTGCGCCATTTTTGTAATTCAATTATGGGCACTTGCCGGTAAGCTAGAAAGTTAAAACATTCAGTGTTGCTAGATAGCCGTAATATCTTTTAGGTACTATTGACACTTTTGCTTAAAGTGTCCCGGGTTTGACTCCAGAGACTGCGGAACATCTCTCATAAGTTAGCATGGGAAAACACAATCCAGTGTGTAGGCCAATCTAATAAGTTTATGAAGCTGAAATTTTGCAAGATTATAGATATTTTCTCAGAAACAGCTAAAAAATCGAAAATTTTAAAATTGTAATCTTTAGGGGTTGTTTTAACCCCATTTGAACATTAAAGTTTAATAATTTTTAGGTACTACGGTATGGGCTAGGAAGCTGCAATTTTTCAATTTATTTACAGTCAGTACATTTGCACAAATAAACATTTCAATCACTATATATATATATTGCGGCAACCGTTAAAAATGTTTAAATTTTAAAATATTAGAAAAAAATTATTTTACTTCTAGAAGTGCTACAACTTTAAAATTTTGCTCAAATGTGTAGCATTAGTACCCCATATTGGAGAAAGTGTAAATAGTTTAAAATTGCAACATTTGGGGATTGTTTAAAACTATCATTTTTACATGTGGGAAAACGATAATAACTGCCGAGGTGAAATCTATTTAATTAAAAGAATTTTTATGATGATGAAATGTGTATCTGCAAAATGAATGTTTTTTCTAGGTGAGATGATATGCTTGCAGCATGCAAGAACCATCTACTAGTATAACATATATATAACATAAAATATTGGACGATACTAATGTCCAGCCCAAAATACAAGAGCTAAGGAGCACAAAGTTTTAGTTTTTTTAGATATGACAGAGAAAACTTCAGATAAAATGCGCCTTCTTAACTTAGTGACATGAGTTCAACTCCAGAAATTCCAAATTTGCGTCTTTTTTCCATAAGAAAAGCATTTCGTCATTTTTGTAAATTAAATATGGACACTTGCCGTTAAGCTAGAAAGATGACATTTTCAGTGTTGCTAGATAGCCACAATATCTATTAGGAATTATTCTTACTTTTGCTTACAGTATCTCGGGTTCGACTCAAGATACCACGAAATATCTCGCTTAAGTTAGTATGGGAAATCTTAATCCAGTGTGTAGACCAATCTAATAAGTTTAGGAAACTGAAATTTTGCAGGATTATAGAACGTTTCTCATAACAAACTATAAAAATCGAAAATTTTGAAATATTAAGTTTTATGGGTTGTTTTAACCCCATTTGTACATTAAAGTTTAATAATTTTTTAGTTACTACAGGATAAGCTAGAAAGCTGCAATTTTCAATTTATTTACAGAACTGTGCATTTCACAAATAAACATTTCAATCTCTCCATATATATTTTGTGGCAACCGTTAAAAATCTTTAAATTTGAAACAATTGGAACAATATTATTTTACTTCTAGAAGTGTTACGACTTTAAAATTTGGCTGAAATGTGTAGAATAGGACCATATAATGGATAAAGTGTAAAATTTTTAAAATTGCAAAATTTGGGGATTGTTTGTAAATGTTATTTTTCATGTGGTAAAAAAGAAAATCGCAGCGGAGGTGAAATCTTTAGAATTAATAGAATATTTGTAATGATGTAATATCTGTATGAAAAATTAATGTTTTTTCAAGGTGATATGAAATGCTTGCAGTATGCAAGCACCAACTACTAGTATGTTACATCCTCCTCCTCCTCCTATGTAAGGAACGTCTATGTATAATGACTAGTATTTGGTGCTTGCATACTGCAAGCATTTCATCTGACATTAAAAGAACATTCATTTTTCTCACAGAAATTTCAACATTACAAATAGTATTTTGATTCTAAATATTTTATTTCTGCAGCGATTTTTGTTTTTCCCACATGTAAGAATAATAGTTTAAAACAATCTCCAAATGTCGCAAGTTTGAAAATTTTACACTTTCTTTATTATAAGGTTCTAATGCTACACATTTTAGCCAAATTTAAAAGTTGTAGCCCTTCTATAAATAAAATTATAATTTTCTAATTGTTTAAATTTAAATAATATTTAACGGTCGCCGCAATACATATATGGTAAAATTGAAATGTTTATTTGTACAAAATTACTATACTGTAAATAATTTGAAACCTAGCTCATCACATAGTACCTAAACAGCTATCTATTTTTTTTAATTTTAAGAATTTTTAACTGCCAAACAAATTAAAATATCAAAATTTGTATAATCCTTATTTCGTTTTTTTAATAATTCTACTTCTAAAAAAAAATTTCAGCTCCTTAGCACATTCGGAAATATATTAACTTTGAAATTTTTTTTTAAACAATTGCGAAATTTTGGCGGCCACATTGTTAAACTTTTTCAAAATTTTCGTTTTTTCTAGTAGGTTCTGCACAAAATACTATCTATGGAAAAAATTTCGAATCTCCAGCACATCTTGAAGTGCCTAAACATTAGTATCATCCTATATGTTATCATTCTATATAGACGTTTCTTACAGAAGAGGAGGAGTAAGAGGAGGTGGATATATCATACTAGTAGTCGGAGCTTGCATACTGCAAGCATTTCATCTCACCTCGAAAAAACATTCATTTTTCAGATAGATATTTCATCATTACAACTATTCTTTTCATTCTAAAGATTTTAACTCCACAGTAATTTTCGTTTTCCCACATTTAAAAATAATATTTTTTTAAAATCCCAAATGTTGCAAGTTTAAATATTTTACACTTTCTTCATCATGGGGTATTAATGCTACACATTTTAGCCAAATTTTAACGTTGTAGCATTTTCAGAAGTAATAAAATATTTTTCTTTTTTTTTTTAATTTAAATAATTTCAAACGGCCGCCATAATTCGAATATGGTAAAATTGAAATGTTTATTTGTGCAAATTCTCTACTTTGTAAATAATTTGAAAATTTACGTTTCCCAGCTCATCCCGTAGTACCAAAAAAGTTATCCTTTTTTTTTTAAATTTAAGAATTTTTAACTGCCAAACCATAAAAATATCAAAGTCCATATTTCTTATTTAAAGAATTCTGCTTTCAAAAAAAATTTCCACTCCACTGCACATACGGAAATATATAAACTATGAAAATTTGTTTAAACAATTTCGAATTTTTAGCGGTCGCATTGTTGCACGTTTTTTCTAGTCGGTTTTGCACAAAATCCAATCTAAGAAAAAAATTTCGAATCTCCAGCTCATCTGGAAGTGCCTAAACATTAGCATCCTCCAACATTAGTATGTTATTTATATGTTATACTAGTAGTTGGTGCTTGTATACTGCAAGCATTTCATCTCACCTTGAAAAAACATTCATTTTTTAGACAGACATTTCAACATTACAAATATTCATTTAATTCTAACGATTTCACCTCCGTAGCGATTTCAGTTTTCCCCTAATGTAAAAATGATAGTTTTAAACAATCCCCAAATGTTGCAATTTAAAAATGTTTACACTTCCTCCATTATGGGGTACTAATGCTACACAATTTTGCAAAATGTTAAAGTTGTAGCACTTCTAAAAATCAAATAATATTTCTAATTTTTTAAATTTAAATAGTTTTTAACGGGCGCCACAATTCATATATGGTAAAATTAAAATGTTTATTTGTTCAAATTTACTACCCTGTAAATAATTTGAAAATTTATGCTTCTTATCTCATACTGTAGTACCTAAACAGTTATCCATTTGTTTAAAATTTAAGAATTTTTAACTACCAAACAAATTAAACTATCAAATTTTGTATAATCCCTATTTCGTTCTTTTAAGAATGCTACTTACAAAAAAATTTCAACTCCGTAGCACATGCGGAAATATATAAACCATGAAAATTTGTTAACACAATTGCGAATTTGTAGCGGCCGCATTGTTGCACTTTTTCAGGATTTTCGTATTTTTTAGTCGGTTTTGAACAAAATTCTACCTAAGGAAAAATTTCGAATCTCCAGCTCATCTGGAAGTGCCTAAACCTTAGTAACCTCCTATATGTTAAATATATGTTATACTAGTAGAAGGTGCTTGCATACTGCAAGCATTTTATCTCGCTTTGAAAAAACATTAATTTTTCAGACAGATATTTCATCATTACAAATATTATATTAATTCTAAACATTTCACCTCTGCAGCGATTTTCGTTTCTTCCCACATGTAAAAATAATAGTTTAAAACAATCCCCATATGTTGCAATATTATGTATTTTACACTTTCTCCATAATGGGGTACTCTAAACCTTTCAGCAAAATTTTAAATTTGTAGCACATCTAGAAGTAATATTAAATTTTGTAATTGTTTAAAATTTATACAATATAAACGGTTGCTGCATTATATATATGGAGAGATTGAAATGTTTATTTGTGCAAATACACTGTTCTCTAAATAATTTGAAAATTGCAGCTTCTTAGCCCATCCCGTAGTACCTAAAAATTATTAAACTTTAATGTTCAAATGGAGTTAAAAAAACCCCCTAAAATTCACAGTTTTAAAATTTTCGATTTTTATAGTAGTTTATGAAAAAAGTTCTATAATATTGCAAAATTTCAGCTTCCTAAATTTATTAGATTGGTCTACACACTGGATTGCGTTTTCCCATGCTAACTTATGGGAGATATTCCGGTGTCTCTGGAGTCTAACCCGGGACACTGTCAGCTAAAGTGACAATAATTCTTAATAGATATTGCGGCCATCTAGCAACACGGAAAATTTCATCTTTCTAGCTTACCGGCAAATACCCTTAATTAATTTACAAAAATGGCGCAATGCTTTTCTTATGGGAAAAAACGTAAATCTCGGAATTTCTAGAGTCGAACTCATGTGACTTAGGTAAGAAGTCTTATTTTATCTGAAGGTTTCTCCATTATATCTACAAAAACCATAACTTCTAGAACTCTAGCTATTGTAGTTAGGGCTGGACATTAGTATCCTCCTGTTATATCCTCCTCTGTAAAAGTCGTCGATATATAATGATACTAGTAGAAAGTGCTTGCATGCTGCAAGCATTTCATCTCACCTTGAAAAAACATTAATTTTTCAGACAGATATTTCACCATTAAAATTATTCTATTAATTCTAAAATTTCACCTCTGCAGCGATTTTCTTTTTTTTTTACATGTAAAAATAATAGTTTAAAAAAATCCCTAAAAGTTGCAATTTTAAACATTTTACATTTTCTCCATTATGGGGTACTAATGCTACACATTTGAGCCAAATTTTAAAGTTGTAGCACTTCTAAAAGTAAAACAATATTTTTCTAATTGTTTAAAATTTAAACATTTTTAACGGTTGCCGCAATATATATATGGAGAGATTGAAATGTTTATTTGTGCAAATGCACTGTTCTGTAAATAATTTGAAAATTGCAGCTTCCTAGCTCACCCCGTAGAACCTAAAAAATTATTAAACTTTAATGTTGAAATGGGGTTAAAACAAACCCTAAAAATTAACAATTTTAAAATTTCCATTTTTATAGTTGGTTATGAGAAAATTTCTATAATCTTGCAAAATTTCAGTTTCCTAAACCTATTAGATTGGTCTAAACACTAGATTACGTTTTCCCATGCTATCTTATAGGAGATATTCCGGGGTCTCTGGAGTCGAACTCAATACACTGTAAGCAAAAGTAACAATAATTCCAATTAGATATTGCGGCCATCTAGCAACACTGATAACTTCATTTTTCTAGTTTACAAAAATGGCGCAATGCTTTTCTTATGGGAAAAAACGCAAATTTCGGAATTTCTGGAGTCGAACTCATGTCACTTAACTAAGAAGTCTCATTTTATCTGTAGGTTTCTCCATAATATCTACAAAAACTGAAACTTTGAGCTCTCTAGCTTTTGTAGTTTGGGCTGGACATTAGTATCCTCCTGTTATATCCTCCTCTGTAAGAGTCGTCCATATATAATGATATAACATACGTCGATGTATAAGGATAACATATAACAGGAGGATACTTATGTTTAGGCACTTCCATATGTGCTGGAGATTTGAAATTTTTTTATTAGGTCGCATTTTGTGCAAAATCGACTAGAAAAACAAAAATCTTGAAAAACTACAACAATACGGCCGCTAAAAATTCGCAATTGTATTAACAAATTTTCATGGTTTATGTATTTCCGCATGTGCTACGGAGTTGAAATTTTTTTTGTAAGTAGAGTTCTTAAAAAAACGAAAGAAGGATTAAACAAATTTTGATATTTTATTTGTTTGGCAGTTAAAAATTCTTAAAATTTAAACAAATGGATAACTGTTTAGGTACTACAGTATGAGCTAGGAAACTGAAATTTTCAAATTATTTACACAGTAGCAAATTTGCACAAATAAACATTTCAATTTTACCAAATATGAATTGCGGCGGCCGTTAAAATTTATTTAAATTAAAACAATTAGAAAAATATTATTTTTCTTCTAGAAATGCTACAACCAAAAAATTTGGCTAAAATGTCTAGAATTAGTACCTCATAATGGAGAAAGTGTAAAATATTTAAAATTGCAACATTTGGGGATTGTTTTAAATTATTATTTTTACATGTGGGAAAAAAGAAATTCGCTGCGGAGGTAAAATCTTTAAAATTAAAAGAATATTTGTAATGATGAAATATCTGTCTGAAAAATGAATGTTTTCTGAAGTTGAGATAAAATGTTTTATGTGACCACTCAACACTATTAGTTGCAAGAGCTGAAAGTTTTAAGGACACCTGAATAAACCTCGGCGAGCGCCACAGTGAACCTTGACGGGCGCCATGGCGCCCACAGGCACCATGTTGGGAAGTCCTGGCCTAAAGGTTCTCAGGTACAACAAAGGCTTGTTAGTCAGGTTGGCTCTGATTCGATCGTACCCGGTCACCGAGTTAGTTAGCAAATTGCGATCTTCTGTTTTCCCGCCAAGGATATCCGCCGAATTACCCAGCGCATTGTCACATGCTACATATTACTTCCTTTATCGACAGGTACCCACCCAAGCCAAAGCTTACGGAGCACTGCATTTTATAATAAGGGTCTTAGGAAAGAGTAGTCCCGCCACAAAGGAAATGGATTATAAATCGTTAGTTAGGTCTATTCCGGAATACGCTGCAATAATGAGGGATCCTCACTCAGTGGGTCAGATAAAGCAGATTGAGGTGGTGCAGAGAACTGCAGCGCGCTATGTCTTAGGAGATTTTAGAAGAACCGAGAGCGTAATAGAAATGTTAAAAAAAACTAGAACATAGAAGAAGCGTAGCAAGGCTAGGGGGACTTTTTAATGCATATACGGAAAAGCCAGCGTGGGCAGATATTTGTGATAGGATTAAGAAACCTTATCATGGATGCGGGGATCATGAGCACAAGATGGAACCTCCTCCACAAAAATCAAACTGAGGCAAATTTTCGTTTCTTAATCGAGGGATTGAGCATTGGAACGCCTTGACTGCAGAGGTCTTCAAGCCATTCCCTTCCCGCGTAGGTCTCTTTAAGGCAAAGTTAAATAGTATTCAAAATGCATAATAAGTATGGGTAATTCAAAATACTAGCTTTTGAGTGATACGTGATGTTTCCATTTGTGTACCCTTCCCTAGATGTTAAAATCTTTAAATCAAGAGTTAAAAAAACCGCTGTGAACGATATTCGTTACTTTAATTAAATTATTTTTAAATAATATTGTAAGACGAATTAATTAACGAAGGAGCTCGAACTCGAAGCTCCTAACAGGAAAATTATATGCATAGAATATTGTGTGTGGTATGTGAAAAATTGTAAACTTAATCTTCTTAATATATTTTTAATATGTTCATTTTGTAACCTTGCCACCGGGCTAGGCGCCGACTTGCATTGTATATAGAAATAATAATAATAATCATTGCAAACATGATGAGGAATACTCTTTCTTTGGGGATTGCGATGGGCGCGTAGGCTCCCTTAGCGGTACATGCCTTACATAGCCGCCAGTAGAAACTGAAAT
Organism: Tanypteryx hageni; assembly: GCA_028673005.1. Lineage (NCBI taxonomy): Eukaryota > Metazoa > Arthropoda > Insecta > Odonata > Petaluridae > Tanypteryx > Tanypteryx hageni. Next base: position 804,631 of record JAJPWW010000323.1, on the reverse strand, counting down.
TACAACAAACTGAAGGCTTTCCAATCATCGTCTCATTTTTGAATTTTTAATAATCTTTATTCAAATTTTTGTACATTATTATATTGAATCTATCATAATCAGATTATTATTGCCACTTCAGAAGAAATTGCTTTACCAAATCACTTTCATAACAATACATACATACGTAGCGTTAACTAGAAAGATAGATATCCGTTACGGAACGATACCGAGTACAATCGCACCTGTACCGTCGGGTTGCTCGTGATAAATTTTATTACTTTCTAAAGGCTATTCTAGTTATAAATGAAAATATGATCATTTTTCACTTTTTAATGCGTAAACAAGCTGAAAATTGGGGTGAAAATTTTGCCTTGAAAAGAAAAAAAATAGAAATCCGGAAACTCATTTCGTCACTGATGTGATGTTTTTACATATATTGCGCCATTTTGGGCTGGCGTATTAGAATTTTTAAGATTAACTACAGCTAACTTTTTTATTGCGGCGTCCCCTGCACCTCAAGTGCTCGCCTCTAGAGTCGGCCCTGGCTGTAGTTTACATGTATTTGTATTAAATAGTGGTGTACAGCATTCCGAATCATGTATACTCGAATTCATTTCTCCCGAAGAAGATAATATCCTTAGAAGTAATAGAGTTGGATCGTTTAAATATTACTTATCATGGACATAAACGATGCTTTGAATCACAACACCTACCTAGTGGAACATTTTACATTAGCAGATAACCAAATATTTTTCGAGTATAGTTACAAGTTAATAGCTAGCAATTAGCTAAATTAAGAATGTATGATGCGACGAACTTAATACCTATGTTAATTACAATTCCAAATTTTAACGTTCGATTCGATATTCAGTAATAACTTTAAACTTATCACTGCATGTCACGGTTTATCTATCGCAGTGTGCTAGCATGACGTGTTTACGCGCGTTACATTTTATTGAAATTAATATATATCAGTACATGCATGCTGACAAGAGACATGATCCAAGGAATATGCATCAGAAAATTATTCTAATAATAAAAGTCGAGATGTGTTTGTGTATAACGCTGAAGTCATCAATGACACTTTTTAACGCGCTTTTAGCAAACTTCCCAATAAGGTAGTAGGTTGAAATTTCGCAGGAATGTTTGATTCAGATATAAAACTTAAATGATGAAAAATCGCGGGTTCGACTCCAGGGGGGCGATTTCCATTTCCCGCCAGATAACACGTAAAAAGCTACTTTATAAAGTGCAGGTTTTCATTATTTTGGAAATTAATTAAAAATAATTGACGTACGATCTTCGAATTTGAACTACCGTATTTCCTCGATTCTAAGACGCACTTTTTTTTTACTTTCTAATGATTCTAAAATAGGGGGGGCTTCTTAGATTCGATTCAATCTGTAGTATTTTTCTTAACCAATCGATGGCGTCTTAGATTCGCGGAAGTACGCAATGTTTCAGGAAAATTATTGAAGTTTCTTATTCTATTCTTCTTTTTCCACCCACATTTCAAAATCTCTCATATTAAACATCTAAACCACATCTTTTGGGAAAATATCGGCTTTTAAACGGGATGTTGCCTTACCGACCACGTCATTGTTAAACTTCGAGAATCAATTGTTTTCTCAACCCGCATACGTGTAATATATACAAGTGCATAGATAGCCTTAAATTATGGTAGGATTTTTTCCGAAATTACGTAATCCTCATGGGGACTGGGATTTAGTTTGGATTCTTATGCTTATCTAAACGGCGATATCGATGTAGAGTAAGAGAAGGTGTATGAGGGGAGAGAGATAGAAAGGAAGAGATGTAGAATGGAAGGTACATAAATAGTAAGGTAGGTATAGAATTAGAAAAGGACAGGAGGAAAAAGATAAAGACGGAGACGGAGAAAAGGGAGAGCAATGGATTGGGACAGGAGGGAATGAGAGAGGGGGGAGGTGGGAGAAGAGAGAGGGAAATAAAGCGAGAGGAAGGGAGGGAGACAGAGGAAGGGAGAGAGTGATGGCGAGAGGGAGGGAATATTATTATTTATTATTATCACTTCATTTTTGACAAGGGGCTCATCATTGGAGAAATTAAGAACAAGAAAGAAATTCTCTCGAATGTCTATTTTGGCAAATTTTATACCGGCTCTTACTCAATAATTACAGCTGTTATTATCCATTTCTAAGATTTCTAAGTTACCAAATCATATGACAGGCTACACACTAGTTAAAATATAATTTTTGTCAGTTTCTTCCAGCACTCAGCAGAAGTTATCGACACAAGAGGTTAGCAGTAAAAAGAAGATATTTAATATCTTTTTACAGAGACAATGAAAAAGTTCACAATTTATAATGATAACCAAATAATTTCAGACTAATATATGCCGTATGTAGAAATTAAATTAAGAATAGAAAAATCCTGAGTAAATATCATGATTTTTTAATATACCACATAAGATCGCACAATTCACAATTATAAGGAAAAATATTATAGAATACAAAATCAACAATGTTGAGTGTTGATCTTTGAGTCTCAATTTATAAATCAAAGGTATTCAACTATCCATGACATTTTTTACTCAATTAGTAACTATTCACAAACCTTCAGTTTTTCTTCTGTTTCAGTCACCGATGTAAAGAAAATTATTTCTAAACTTAATTCGAAAACAAAAGGTTATAATCTTATCACTAGATCTATGCTCAATAATTGGATACATATCTTTACACCGACCATTACACATATAATTAATTACTCCTCTAGTTGTTACTTTCCCAATGCCTGGAAATGTGCTTTACTGCCACCCATCCCTAAAAAGGTTAATCCAACAACTCCACAGGACTTTTGCCCTATAAGCATCCTACAAATGCTATCCAAAGTGATTGAAAAGCTACTGCATAAGCAAATACATCTTTATCTAAATGAATGTGAGCTCCTTAACCCCTACCAATCTGGATTTTGCACTGGCCACAGCACTGCTACTGCATTGATCAAAATCACTGATGATATTCGGGCGAATTTCGATAACAGCAGCAGAATAATACTTGCCAAACTTGCTAAAATGCTCTTTGAAATGGATAAAATATTATTTTTTAAATCATTACCAAATGGTATCAATCTCTGATAAAAATTCATCATGGAAAAATGTCTCCTGTGGTTGTCCCCAAGGATTTACATTAGGCCCCATATTCTTTGCCTTATATATAAACGATATTTCTAACTCAATTAATCACTGCCAGTACTACCTTTTTGCTGACGATCTGCAAATATACAGAGGAACTCAAATATCTCAAATCAATAACAGAATTGAGTGCATGGATACTGATATAAAATCGCTCATGACCTGGAGTGCTTGTAATGGCTTAATGTTAAACCCCTTAAAATCTCAATTGATAATATTCTCTTACCCTAAATTACTCGGCAAAGTACAAAAGTCAAATAAGTCAAGTATAGACCCTGTCTTAATTAGCTCTGCTCCTGTACCGTTTTCCAAGTCATTAAAAAACCTTGCTGTAATTATTAACGATACACTCCGCTGATCTAATCATGTAAACAAAATGTGCTGAAAAATGAACTATTCACTTTATTCACTTACACACTTCCATTAAAACTAAAAATTCTACTTATTATTTCCTTATTTTGATAATTGTGATTCCATTTTTCTAGATCTAAAACAAGACTTGTTACAAAAACTCCAGAGGACCCATAACTCATGTGTTAGATACATTTATAATATGAGCAAAAGTTACCATATAGCATACTCATTCAAAGAATTGTGCTGGCTGTTCTTGGAAGAACATAGATAGACGCATATCCTAATGCAGCAAAGAAGTATTTTCAGCTATTCCTCGCCTAGATACCTAACCAACCTCTTTCAAATCCCTTAATTCTGGGCACTCCTTGAACACCCGAGTCTTATTCAAACTACTTATTCCCATTCATTGAAGGAGTTTCTATAATAGATCCTTCACCATTACCGCCTGCACTCTTTGGAACACTCTCTCCTTTCACTTCTACACTTTCAATGATGTTAACCAGTTTAAGAAATGTTGCACTAAAGACTTAAGCTAGCAATAGGTCCTTATAAAAAGTAAATTTTCTACTGTATTTTGCCTTTCTCTTCTTCATTTAAACACCAACACAATCACTATAACACTGGACAGTCTTTCCTTTATGGTGATTTGATATTATTTTACTTTTATGTATATTTGTGCTGTACTTTTCTTAATTTTATTCTTATTTATTGAAATAATTTTCATTTCATTGTTTTGAATTGAATTATGTACATGTAATTTATTATATTGTGTATTAAAACGGTTTCAAGCCCCTCAATTTTCCCCTTCCTGTTATCTCAATTGAACTTGAATAAATGCAATACAAGTGATAGGTGGAAAGAAGTGTTTTTCGTGAGAAATGGATATCTTAACTGAAACAAAAAACTTGTTGAGATAGTGTTAACCCTTTCAGAAAGCAACGCAATATGATGAGAACATTACAACAGCCCAGTCTTAAACCTGAAACCATCATATTGTAGGTAAATTTCTCAATCACTTGCAAGGAGTTCTGAACTAAACTTGGTTCCAGACAAGATATTTTAGGAAAAATTCAATCATCTGAAAATTATTAATTCAAGATTTATTAGGTAAGAATTTAATCTCTTAACCCTTAAGGGGGTGTGCTAGCACATGGAGTGTGCCAATGCATTTTGAAATGCTGACAATTTGTAAATTTTACTTCATATACATTGCTCTTTTATGTAAACTATCAGTAATACCTGAGTAGTCAAAGAAGTTGTTTTCAACATTTTAGCTATTGTTCTTGAGGAGTAAAACTGATGCAAAGCTGTGTGCGTCACTTCTACTGTGCTGTATACACATTGCTATTTGTCTGTAAAAGTTTTAATATTTCAATAAAGTTATATTTTTTAGCATCATTTCTTTTATTGTTAAAATGTTTAGTCTAAAATGATGCTTATTTTCATATTTTATAGCAATAAATTTTAATGCTATGTCATATTCTCCTAAATATATCATAAACATTTAGCTTTTATATAATGAAAAAACAATAATTTTAACAATGAGAATTATAAATCATTAAATGCATTAAAATACTGAATAAACAAGAAATTATGATTTTATCATTATTGTTATTTACATCCATGTTTTCCACATAATGTCACTCACTTTCACCCTGGATTTGAAATGAGGAATTGTTAGCTGTATTTATAATACCTCTCAAAATGGACTGTAGAATAAGTCAGAACCTCAGCAAAGGATAAAATTGTTAAGTAGTTTGTAAGAAGTCATTGAAAAATTTATGTTCAATGTTTTGTAACTTGTAGAGATTTTTGAGCAAATATGAATCAATAGAAGTTAACTCTGTCCCTGGAAATACATTGTTGCAGAAAGGAATATCTTCGTATTTCCAATGTCAAATGAAGAGACTTGTTGTAATTCCACATAAATTTATTTAAAAATGACCTAAGTTTCGTTGCAATACAAAATTGTCAGGCCCTGACGATGTTGCATTGAAACAAAACCTAGGACGTTTTTAAATAAATTTATGTGAAAATACAACGTCTCTTTATTTTACATTATGAAGAAATTCCACCAAGTGATGCCTGAAACCATTAACTATTCTTATTTCCACATTTTTTATGGTGATGCCATTTTGACTTAGGATTCAAAGTAAAAAAAATGGTAACTTTTAAATGCTAATACACAAACATTGTGCAAGCAGCATATTATTGTTAATTTGGATAAATACATAGAATGTTATATTGATTTGAGTGATCAGTTGGATGGTAAATGAATTTTTCTTCAGGTCATCCTGTAAAAGGAGGTAAAATAGAAACATTCTTTTACCACAAAAAATGTCCAAAAATCCTGCCCTATGCCAGAACAAGTATCATACCAGAATATACATTCCTAGGATTGTGATTTTTACAGTCCAACTGAAACATTCTGTTATCTTGTTTTTTTTAATTAACTTTGTGTAAGCATTACCTATTTTTACAATTTTCCCACAAAAGTAATTTGACTTTATTGAGAAATTAGTAGGAAAATATTTTACCTTAAACAATTAATGAGAAGTTATGTGCTTTGTAAACACAACATGATACAGGAAGATTCATAACCTGAATATTAATCATAGGAAAATCAAGTTATCTGCACTGATTATTTCAACTTGTTATCCTTTGTTAAATCATGCTTTCAACAAAGAATAAAGTTAGTTTTTGACTTTGATTTATATTATTTAGATTTTATGAATGCCTACAAAAATGTTTAATTGCTGTGATGCCTACAATGCTATATTACAACAGGAAATTTTAATAAAATTTGGAGTTCAGAGTGGATCGTCCTCTCTAAATGATGCTTTTCTGTTATCAATAGGATCTACTGTGAAGAGATCTTCTTACGCCGTAATATTTTATATTCATGGTGAGTCTTATGAGTGGAATTCTGGGAATCCATATGATGGCAGCATTTTGGCCAACCTTGGCCGGGTGATAGTCGTGACCATTAACTTCCGACTTGGAGCTCTTGGTGAGTAAATTTATCAGACCTAAGCCTAATATTCTCATAATTTCTCAGTTATTTTAAATGACAAACTATAAAGATGGAATTATTTAATAAAAAGATAAGTCAAATGCAATATTAAGCATGAAGTCAGATTGGTTTATAAAAATAATATTCAAATTTTGATATATGGCACTTGAATTTGTATTAGATATTTACGATTATATACACAAAGTAGCAGAAAAAATAGCTTCTACGTAAGTGTTGTTGACTTTCTGATTTCCGTGAGATTTTTCAATTTCACATTTCAGTTTTGTAGCCATTCAGATCTCAATACACGCAAGGGTACTTATGCTAGGTAGTTACAAACTAAAACATATGACTGATGACAAAAGCGCACCAAAATTGTAATTACTGCAAGTGGACATGTAACTATAATAAAGTGCAATAATGAAAATATGAAGTCCGAATTCACATTGCATAAGGTATCATTCTATATAGACGTTTCTTACAGAGGAGGAGGAGGATATAACATATAGGAGGATACTAATGTTTAGGTACTTCCAGATGAGCTGGAGATTCGAAATATTTTTCATAGGTAGGAGTTTGTGCAAAACCGAATAGAAAAAACGAAAATCTTGAAAAAGTCCAACAATGCGGCTGCTAAAAATTCGCAATTTTTTAAAATAATTTTAAAGGTTTATGTATTTTCGCACGTGCTACGGAGCTGAAATTTTTTTTTAATTAGAATTCTTAAAAAAACGAAATAAAGGTTATAGAAATTTTGATGTTTTAATTTGTTTGGCAGTTAAAAATTCCTAAATTTGAAACAAATAGATAACTATTTAGGTACTACGGGATGAGCTAGGAAGCTGAAATTTTCGAATTATCTACAAAGTAGTTAATTTAAACAAATGATTAATTCAATTTTACCATATATGAATAGCGGCGGCCGTTAAAAATTATTTAAATTTAAATAATGAGAAAAATATAATTTTACTTCTATAAGTACTACAACTTTAAAATTTGGCTAAAATGTGTAGCATTAGTACCCCATAATGAAGGTAGTGTACATTATTTAAAATTTCAACATTTGGGGATTGTTTAAAACAATTATTTTTACATATGGGAAGAACGAAAATCGTTGCGTAGGTGAAATCTTTAAAATTAATAGAATACTTTTAATGATGAAATATCTGTCTAAAAAATTAATGTTTTTTCAAGGTGAGATAAAATGCTTGCAGTATGCAAGCACCAACTACTAGTTATTGTATATATTAACAAAATTTTCATTATTAATAATGTAAATTTTAATGTTTTTGTGGTGGCAGGGGCCCTCGCCTGCCAATCCAAAGGTCGCGGGTTCAAATCCCTCCTAGGTGGGTTTTTCTCCACTTAGGGCATGGATGTTTGTAATTGTCCTTGTTTTTGTGTTAATGAGCCCCTTGTAAAAGGCTGTTTACGGCTGTTTAGAGGCAGCATGGAAATAAATAAATATTCCAGTTTGGTGATGTGTTCGTTAGTGTTAGTATTGAGAACAGTAATAATCTAACCTTCAGCATATAAGACGCATGCTGACTTTGGATGTCATTTTTCTGGAAAATAATGCATCTAATAAAAGGATTGCAATTGCAAATTTTTCAATCACAGGATTTCGGGATTCGGATTTTCCAATCCAGGGATTCCGGGATTGGCTTTCATTACGATTATACAGACAAATTAGGAACATAATTCCTATTGCAAAAACAGCTAAAAGTTATTTATACCTTTAATATGTTGCAGTAAGTGAAATAAAAAACAAATGGTAAAAGTGTAAATGTAATGTATGAGTGTGTAGAAACAAAACTCTTACGTTACATTTTAGAAACCTTAATATAGAATCCTCAATACAATGAACTCCATTGGAAAACAAAAAACACATGCACACACCTGCCAAAGTATGTACGTATAAAATGGTTTAATTTTAACTAAACTTGAATCATTGGACTTTTATTATGTAATTGTAATATTTGAACCAGAAGCGTTGATAATAAAACATAATAATTGTTCTTTATGAAAAACAAGCATTATTATTTGAACCCCAACTCATATTTCAAAAAGATTTAAAGGTATTTGAAATATGTTCTAATAAGCAGTGGGTCTAATGTTTTATCACTTATTTTTTATCTGTATTTCATGCAAAATATCCCAGCAGAAGAAAATGCCCTTTCGGATTCTATGCTCGGAGGAATAGAAAGCAACTGTTCATAAAGTAACTGTAATTTTTCACCTCTGTCCACTTTCACAGATGAGATTCAGACCACTTGTGATTGGTGCTGTCAGTTCAGTGGAGTTGAACTTATACTATATGAGTATCAGATGTCCATGAGCAAAAGCGAAAACCAGGAATTTTTTTCGAAGACGTAAAACCTTTTTCGAGTACTCTTTTGGAAAGTAAATTTGGATTTTTTTCCTTACCTAATCATTGAACAGATACCTATATACAGAATTTGAACCTTTTATGTCTGCCAGAAATACATCAGAAGGCTTAAAGAAAATGGGAAAACTTTCCTATTTATAAAATTTATTATAAATTAAGATAGAAATTATAATCCTGAAATCTCGAGTTTCTCTTATTTCTAATCCTGGGATTTCAGGACTGTAATTTTTGGTGGGATCCTGAGATCCTGGTATTGCAATCTCCAGACTTAAATTCTGAGAAATACGGTATATTTACAGTAACATTTGGAAGTTTGTTGCTTCTTTACTAATTATGTAGGAAGAACTGTGAAATACTCTTACATTATTTTGTAATTTAAATTTTGATTTAAAACACTGTGAGGGGGAAATTTGTACACAAATTATTTGTTATTGCTTTATGATTTCTTCCTTTTATTGGCTTAACTTTTCGTTTAACAACTTATTTTGGGATATTCCGCATTGCCTATGCTCCATTTAGGTGAACACATGAATATTTTTCACACCACCACAACAGATACCCTATATACCAAGGGTCTCAAACTCATTGCCAACATGCAGCCCCCATGGTGCATTTCTGCAGCCCATGAAGTAAGGTAGTTTACACTCAAATGCATTTCTTATAAAATTTTTCATGTAAATCAGCACTTTTAAAATATGCACAGTTTATTGCTCATTCATATTTATAAAATCTCTGCCCAGGTGGGATACTAAGTATGTTCATCCTGCTGCCAGTGTGTGTTTTGCATGTCGAAAGAACCTAATCCTCAATGCCAAAACTAGACTTTTTTTAATGAATGGGTTTAAGGTTAAATCAAAACATTAGAGAGATTTTTCCTTGGGGAAGGGGAGAATGAATGTCCAAAGAATATGAAAGTGTGAGGACTGGGAAAGTTTGCTGCCTGCATAATTGACACGGTACCTTAATTAAGCCGGCAGGTTTGATGGAAGGCCTTCATGTTGCCTACACACCAATGTGAGTTTGAGACCTCTGCTATATACCTTTATATTACAAAGTAACAAGTAGGGATGTAAAATTTGGTTCAAATTTATGTGGACAATTCAACACAAATACATTTAAAAATAAATTTTATTATTTCTTCTATTGTGGCAGCCCTGCTTTCTATACATATACTAAACATCTTGATTTTATTTTGTTATTTTACATACCTGTATACAAAATTTTGTGAAAGTAAGTTTGCCCAATTCCCTCCAAAAGCATAATTACCGAATAGATTTATTTTGCACTTGTGTCACCACTGCTTAGTCGATCCGGCCCAAATATTTCGTTTTGGTGATGTGTTTATGTGAAGATTACATGTATCAAATTTGGTTTAAATCGGTTCAGCCATTTCTTCCCTGATAAATGCATAAAGACAGATATCATGAAGATAATATTGCTTTTCAGCAATGATGAAAACCAGTAGTGCAGTAGTGTAATATTTAATAATATTATCTTATGTTAACAATTACATTAAATCATTTTCTATAGACAGGATACTGAGACAATCAGTCATAGATGTCCATAATTTATTTTTCATGTAGGCCATGCTAGAGAAAGATGTCTCAGCTTTGCAATTGATTATTGGTAAGGTCCACTAAATTTTAAATGTAGTGCAAAAATTAGGAAACATAACTATTAAGTTTCTGTAGTATATTATTTTTAGCAACCATAGATTTTTTCTTCTACTAGTTTGCCTTAAAATGTCGAACTTGCTTTTGAATTTATTGTATATATCTTTGGTATAATGATCTACGACATGGTCCAATGTTTCCCAAACATTTTGACATTACACATCCCCTTTGGTTTTTGCGAAACCCTCACCCCCCTTCAGTTATTTGATCAAAATAAATATTACCATTTGAATGCATACTTATATTATTGTTTATATGCATTTTAATTATTGCAACATTTTATTACATATTTTGTAATGTTTATATTATTATTAATGATCAACTAACTTATAATTATTTACCGTTATATCAGATGCATAAATATCATGCATTGAAAAATAAGCATAAAAACAGTATTATTTTATTGAGTATTTTCAAATTAACAAAAAATAATGTCAGTATTTTCACATTTCCCATTAAAAATTGATTTTTCTCATACCTCTTGCCCCTCCCCCTTGGTAAGCACCTCACACCCCCCAGTTTGGGAACCACTGACAGTGTGTATGTGATAGGAATTTTGTGGGCATAACTCAAAAACTATTAATCAAACTATCACAAAATTTTATATTTATCTCTTTTATTAAAAGGACAAGAGTTGATTAGTATTTGTCTAAAATTAGTTAACCGAAAGTGGGTGTTTACTCTTGTCACTTATCTGTTTTATTATATTTTCTTTAATACTTGTTCAATGTAACAAATTACTGAAATAAAAGTTGTAGGTATTTTAATTTTCCAAAATGTTTGGACAAAACATTTTCCCTTATAAAGCATTGTTTAATACTGTTGGGACTGCCGATGCGTACGCTGCATCTGAGCGAGTATGCGCACCTACCCATTAATGCAGCATATGCGTTTAAGGTCCCACAATTTCTAACGGCATCCTCACCCTTGCAGGAAGCTGGGAATGAGCTGGTAAGGTCAGTGGGTCTTAGTTTTGACTCAACCTTCACTGCGGTAACATTGGTCCCGAGTTATTTTTTCTCTTTAGTACTTCATTTTAAGCTCTTGTGAAATCACGTTATATGAAGGATTATTGTTAATAGGAAATAGGGAGTTTAGGTTCTCAGATCTCATATTCTAAACATTTTTTTTAGAATATTGTTTGACTAGTATTTAAGTACATAAAATAATACTGTATTTACTAGCATAATCCCATAAATTTTCGAATATATTTACAATATTAAATAAAAATATTAGTCAATGGTATTTTTTGTAATTTATTTATCCATCTCAGACCCAGAATAAATATAAGAAGTGGCATATGCAAATAAATGCCTTTGGGTTATCAGATTAAAAGGAACTTGATGATGTCATGGATTGGGGAAGCAGTTGCCATGGCCCGCCATACAGCATATGTGTCCAATTTTATTTTTTGGAATTTCATACTAATTTCACTTGTAATACATAATAATGACATTTTTACATATTATTCATGTATATATCTGCAATATAACAAAAAACTTCAAAGCGGGGAGATGGGATTGTCATGTCTTTTAGAGGTGGTCCCAAAAGTGCTAAGAGATATTTTAAGAATTATATTTTTTAGCTGCTACCATCACACCAACTGGAGGCAACTTGAAACACTTGAAACTTAGTTATGTCTTAATATTGTTCCTTTTTATTCTTAATTGTTGGGGCTTCATGGCTTAATCCAATATCAGAAGGCAATGATATGAGTTTATGTTTTTTCTTTGTAAGGTCTTTGAATTTTCTCGCATTTCCTTAAAATATTTATTATCATTTAATCTATATGGAATTTTTAGAAATATTACAGGTATGGAGGAAGTAATGGGGTGGCCATATCAGATTTTTTTCAATATAAAATAATATCAATTTTTTTCTCCATATGTTTGTATATTTCTCCTCCTTTATATAATTCTATCCTTAATTTGTTGAGGGAAGTATTAAATGTCTTAGGATGAAACTTGTCTCTGCTTATTAATAAATCTTCATCCTTCTCTCCATTTGTAAATCTTTCTGTTCTATTCTTCTTCGATAAAACTTTATACTTTTCGCTTGTTTAAATTAAAATTTTTTGCTATTGCTTCGCATTCTAATAATTTTTCTTCATTAATTTAATTAATAATCAGTGCTAACTTAAGTATCCCTATAAGACCTTCATTTAAATCAAATCCAGCTATCTGCAGTTTTTCATTTTATTAAACTTTCCTAAAATTTCATCTCATAATATTTTTAAAACTGCTGTTTCTAGTTTTGTCATTTTAGTATATAAATTTTCACTTCTCTTTTACAAACAGCTTTTTCTTCATTACCTTTGGACATGTTTTTAAAATATTTAAATTGAACTCTAATTTAGCTTAAGTGTATTTAGAGCTTTGTAATGATAGACTCGAGTTCTTCAAAGATAGCAATTGTGCAGTCAGGTTGGTGTTTAACTTTTTCGTTTAAATAATTCTGTTAAACCATTTTGACGGAAATTATTGCAAAATTGATCTTAACACTGAAGTTATTCATATTAGTCCAGTGCTCTAAATGAGCTGAAACACACAGAAACAATGTTCCACTTCACCATGCTTTGGTAATATTTTTCTGACTCATCAGACATTTAGTAATACTGTTCAGGAAAGTTAGCTACATCAAAAATGAATTACCTATATATTATTCAATACTAGGTACGCCAGTGCAGAGTGTGTGCTGCCCCATTGTTGCCAGCTGTATTTGCCCTACATTCTGCATTCATGGACTCCTACCTACAACCTATCATCCATCAATCCCTATCCTTCATCCAAGACACTAACCACTTCCTCTGACACCTCAAACACCTCCCCTCTCCTCTCCCACCTAATGCTATTTTGGCCACTACCGATGTCTGCTCCTTTTACACAAACATCCCCCATGATTATGGACTCTCTACCTTCAGAAAACCTCTGGACTCAAGACCACCTGATGCAAGACCGTCCTCCTATTTCTTAATGGACTTGGCTGAAATGGTGCTCAAAAAGAACAACTTCTCCTTTGGAGGATGCCACTACCTCCAAGTATGAGATATTGTGATGGGCACTCAAATGGCACCCTCATATGCCAATTGCTACCTTGGGGAATGGGAAAGTCACTTCCTCAATGTACCTCTCAGACCAATTTTGTGGCTGAGATACATCGACTAAACTAAACAGTGAGGGAACTCATCGAAAGTGAGGGGGGATGCAGCATTTTCCTACTTTAGACGGTTTTTCGAGTTCCCCATAAGTTTTTCGTGTTCGCCAGAAGTTTTTGTGTTCGAACTCTTTCCGATGCCGAACTCCAGCAAATGACGACCCCTGCCTGCGACGCAACCTGCGTGCGACGCACCCTTTTTCGCGGGAATCCTGCTTTTATAGCAACGGACATTATCCCGGAAGAGGGCACTAGTTGAACGCGGGTAGAACCAATTAACGTTCGCGAGTGGAACGCAATCTACCGGCACCTGACTGTAAACGGCGTTAGTTGCGAGCCGACAACGTCGAAAGTGAGGGGAGCAGTGAAGGAAAGGGAAAGAGCGAGATAAGACGTAGGAAGAGAGAGCGAAGACAGCGGAGCGAACGCAGCCGGGGGAAAGGTGATCGGCGCGTCGAACTCTTCGGCATATCATTTCTGATTCAAGTGGACATTTCTTATAAGTATTGTAATATATTTGTGTTTTGTATAACATCACTGCAATATAATTGTTAGTACGTTTTGTGACATTTATCCAGTGTATGCTTTTGTTAATTGGTCGGCAGCAGCAGTGTCTCCGAATGTAACGTATCGTTTAACTATTTTATAATACTTATAGTATCACGAGAGATTAATGTAAAATGAGACAGTTTCGTCTCAATATGAGAGCCTGTTTATCAACAAATTTAAAAGAAACGTTATGAATATTGATCGGGGCCCCCTACCTTATTCCCCCTCCACAGTTTAATGGTTCTCCCTTCCCCTCCTCCCCCTTCCCCTCCTCCCCCTTCCCTTCCTTCCCCTTCCACTCCCGTCACGCCAACTTGCACTTTCCCGTCAACGGTCAACCATTCAAATCCCTGCACCCTGGCGGACCGTACACTACCTAACCGAGCTACTGAGGATGAAGGCCTGGCCTTCGAAATATGTATTTAGCGATAGTTCTTCTGGCTATTTACTTATATGGGTGGAGTACTAATTCTACGAATCACTATCCTGGGCATCGACCTCTACATCCAAGACAGAAAAGTCCACACCTGTGTTCACATATTACCCGCAAACAGCCTCCAATACCTCCACTATGATAGCTGATAGCTCCTTCATACTAAAACCTCTATCACCTCTGTATATGCTTACCAATATTTTCAATATTACTCTGTCCTCAAGGTTGCTCTTCTCATAAATAGCTACTATCCGGACCTTGCCCATGAACAGATCTGGAGGGTATCATGCCTATAACCATCAGATCTCACCCTCACATACCAACTATCCCTGCTTCCACCATTCCACTCACCCTAACCACACATTTCCATCCTGATATCCACAAGGTTCTAAGATAATCCTTCATGCTGCCCACTCAATTCTTACCTCTATCTCCCACCAGACCCTCTTTACCAGTCCCTTGCTCCTCTCCTTCCACTGGCTCCCCAATTTGGGAAATATCTTGCGAAAGAAGGAACTGCCCACATCTATCCTGCCACTTGCTATAGGGTCTCGTCCCTGTGGCAAACCTCATTGCCTATCTTGCCCAATCCACCTACCCTTATCATTCTCTTGTCCCTCCAACAATATCACCTACTGCAACATATTTATAAGCAACTGCACTACCCGTAATGTCATTTACATCCTCACCACCCTATGTCCTGCATTTTAGGTTTGCCTCACCAGCAACCCTTTAAATATCTGTATGAGCAGCCACTAGATAGCATCAATCTCAGATGCCCCCTCCCAGTTACATCACACTAATGTCCACAATTTTTTTTATTAGCAAGAACTCAGAGGCAGCACAAGGCCAATTATACTGAATATCAATAATGATTTAACAATATTGAAATAACAATAACAACAACAAAGACAATAACATACAACCATGACCAAGGCGGGACTGGAACCCATGACCCTAGCATTGGGAGCCAGATGTGCTAGCCACCCCTCTGACAAGGCCGTATAATGTAAGGGCTCTTTGTGGCTTACTCAATGACACTCTCCCCCTTCTTGCTAACCTTATTGGACATACACCCCTCCCTCTTCCCCATCTCCTCCAATCATCAAACTCCTCACATCACAAGAAAACAAATCAAACTTTTCAAACAATTTCCCTAAAATCCTAGAAATTCACCATAATTTGAGTTGTCACCGGTAATATGGAACTTGTTGTGAACATCATTTTTTTCTGAAGCTGCAGATTCATCTGATTCTAATTTTGCGGTTGTCGTGCCATTGTTGTCATCATCTTCCCATAATATGTTCTCTTCATTTCTATCTAAAGCATTACTTATGCAAAATTTTTTGAATCCCTTAATTATCGTTTCTGAGGGAAGGTCATTCCATGCTTCCACGATCCACTGACAGATTGTTTTTCTATTTACATTATGAAGGAGTCCACCTTTGGTGAATGTGTGTACCCTTCACAGTCCAATTCGCCCATTTCTTCTTCAGTGCCAAATTAAATGGCTTGTTAACAGCAACGTCTATAGGCTGCAGGATCGTTCATTCCCCCTGGAATAATCACCAAATTTGTCTTCATTTTAAGTTAATTCTTTGGATAATTTCAAAGCTTGCACATGAACAGCTGATGTGCTAACACCCAAGCATTTCCTTCTTGTATCTCTTATCCATTTCAGCAAGCATTCTTCCATTTCAGGATGGATTGCTTTACAACCGCAGTTTGCCTTTTTGGTCTTCCCCATATTTTTTATCGTTTCTTCAGCATTTCTCCATTTTCTTATAAGACATTCACTGGGACAAAATTCATGTTCAGCCGCTCTATTATCATGTTCTTTAGCATACTGACACACTCTAATTTATAATTAGCATCATAACTTTGTCTCTTGACTTTCATTTTTTCTATCATAGATAAGGGTAAAAATAAAATACAACAGTAAGTGATTAATAATCCATGCTGTCATTTGAAAAGTAGGAATGTAAGTTCGTTTTACATACGTAGTAGTACATTAAGAAATTTACCTGCAAATTAGCTGGGTATCACAAAAGTTGCATCAATATAATTTTTAATCTTCAAAACATCAAAGGGGTAATTGTGGAAACTCAACAAAGGAATAACCATACTTTCCTTCAGTTCAACATTTTGTTTCTAGATGTCTCTCAACCTTCATCATTTGGAAGAACCATGAAAATTATAGTCAATATTAAGGGATGGAGCTTTGAAGAAATCTTTATCTGAAATAAATAACTATTTTAAATTGAACATATTTTATTTTTACTGCAAGTTTCACAGATGATCGCAGAAATTTTTACAGAGTTTTTTGTATTTCAATTGGGTAGGAGTCACAAAGATCTGCTACATTTTATCTTCTACATTGCTTTTCAAAGTGTTTTACTACAACAACAACCACACACCTTGACACTTTCCCTTGCGGGGTAAGCCATGCCATATGTCTGCCAATTACCAACCCATCACCACATGCTTCCTTCACACATTTTTATCCTAGCACACTTCTTTTGCTTCACTTAAACTCATACACTGAGTCACACATTTCCTTTTATTCCTCATACTTCTCACGTCCCTTTTTCTCAGAGTCTCACCAACCACATTCAACCAAGTCTTGTGCGGTCTGCCTCTCCCTCTCTAGTCATTCACTCTTCCTTCATATATTCGTTTGGTGAACCTACTCTCCTCCATTCTTTCTACTTGTCCGAACCACCTCAGCAGACCTCTCTCATACAGATCTGTCACACGAGCTTTCATACCACATTCGTTCATCAACCAATTATTCCTTATTTTGTCCCTCCTAGATTTCCCAGAAACTCTTCTCATGTATCCCATCCCAACCGCATTCAAACTACTTTTATGCTTCTCTTGACACACCCATGTTTCACTGCCATACAGCAAGGTAGGAATTAAAACACTTGTATAGAGACATTTTCTCTTCTTTTGACAACCATTCATTCTTTGCAATCGACCACACACACCCTGCCACCTTTCTACCAGCATTCACTCTCCTTTTGATTCCCCATCTATTCTACCATTTTTACTGAACAATCTACCAAGGTATACAAATCCATCCACTACCTCAATCGTTCCACCATTTATGCTACATTGACAGTCGTTCACCTCATTCTCTTGATTGAACACAACTACCTTGGTTTTGGCCACATTTATCCTTAAGTCCATTCTCACAGTCGTATCATGCAGGCTATCTAACATTTTCTGCAATTCTCCTGGGTTCTCAGCCATTAACACAGCATCATCAGCATACAAAAGTACACGAACATTCTCTCCACCCACCTTAACACCCATTATATCCATACATACCTGTCTCACACTTTTATACATGAACACATTAAATAACCAAGGGGACATGACTCATCCTTGTCGTACACCTTGCTCAACTCTAAACCAATCACTCATCATGCCATTCATCCTTGCACATACCCTACTTCCAGTATACACTACCTTTATAGCATTCAGAAACCAACCATTCACTCCATACTCGCTCAGAACATTCCACAATTCATTACGATTCACTCTGTCATATGCTTTCTCTAGATCAACAAATGCACAGTACACTTTCTTTCTTACATCTATGCACTTCTCAGCCACTTGCTGTAAAGCAAATATTTGGTCGGTGCAATCCCTTCCAGGCATGAAGCCACATTACACTCTCACATTTTATCCATAGTTACCTTTTGTACTATTTCAATCAAAACTTTCCAATATACCTTTCCAGGTATACTCAGCAAACTAATCACTCTATAATTCTTACATTCAGTCCTATCTCCCTTACCCTTGTAGAACGGTACAATTACACCATCCTTCCATTCAGCAGGCACTCTCGAACTCCTTGCACACAGATTGCACAGATCACACATCCAACACATAAGCAAATCACCTCCATACTTATACATCTCTCCCGTTATGCCATCCACACCTGCAGCTTGTCCATTTTTCAACATATTCACTGCTTTGACTACCTCGTTCTTACTAATCCCCTCATATTCATTATTATTCACTCCAACAGATTCACTTGGATTTTTAGACCCATTCACTACATTTCCATACAACTCCTCAAAATACTTTTTCCAACACTCCCTTACATCACTCTCATCCCACACCATATCACCATTCTTTCCTTGAATTCCGCTCAAACCCTTACTCATTCCTTGCCTTGCTCTCTTGCAGTTCCACACACCTTAGTAGCATACTGCAAGATGATACCTTTTAATCTGTTCCAAGCCTTCTCCACATTCTCTTCTCTCATTTCCTCCCTCCATTCACTCTCTTTGTCATTAGCCTTTCTTTTAGCACACTTTCATATTCCCGCCTTTTCATTTGCTCTTGCAGTCTTTCCACTTTTTCCCTAGTTACCTTCTCCCCTTTCGTCTTTCTCACAATCCATTTTCTCCCAAGATCTACTCTAGAGATCAATAAATAGTTGTCTGATTCACATTCCGCACCTCTCACGACTCTCGTATCATTAACCAGCTCCCTCAACTGTTCATCATACACAACAAAATCTATCACACTCTTTGCTTCCCCTCTTGTCCATGTATACAAGTGGATTGACTTGTGCTTGAACCATGTGTTCGAGACAAACAAACACATTTTCATACATACATTCACCAAGCTTTCACCATTATCATTCACTCTTGGGTAACCAAATGGTCCAAGAACCCTTTCCGTGCCTTCTCGTTTTACTCCCACCCATCCATTCATATCTCCGAGCATAATTACTCATTCTCCTGGTTCACACTCACTCAAAACATCTCTCAATTCTTCCCAAAATTTATTCTTATCATATTCATTCTCACCATCAACCGGAGCATAACATGAACAAGCATAATCCTTCGCACACCCACTTTCATCCACACCCACAACAGCCTTGGTGACAGTAATTCATGCTTTCTCACATGCATCTTAGCCCTTTCATTCACTATCAATCTCACACCTTGACTACCGTGCACACATTCATCTACTCCAGACCAAAAGACCAAATTACCATTATTATTTTCTATCACATCCTTCCCTTTAGGCTTAGTTTCACTCACACACAAAACATCTATCCTCCTTTTATCCATTTCATTCATCAATTCACTCTCTTTCCCATACACATCTCTTACATTCCATGTTGCAATCTTTCATACCGGGTCATCATCAGATGGGCCAACCTGCTTCGACCTATGCCGCCCATCATGGTTTCAGTCATCCGAGGCATTCTTATAGCATATTGTTTTCGATGAATTCCATTTCCACAAACTCACATATCATGTCTAGTTCAGACGTCTCTAACTCACATCAGTGTGGGCCACATGAAGGCCTTCAATCAAACCTGTGGGCTGCATTAAGGCACCGTGCCAAGTCAGCAGCTCATGAATTTTCCCAGTACTCACACCATATCATATTCTTAGGATATACACTCTACCCTTCCCCATACCTATGCATTGCAAAAATTCTAGTTTTGTCATCAAGAATTAGGTATTTTGAAACGCAAAACATGTATAGGCAGCAGGAATAACATACTTTGTATCTCACCTTTACAGAATTTTTATAAATCTGAATGAGCAACAAAGTGTATACTTTAGAAGTGCTGAAATAATTAACTTCTTAAATTCTGTAGATTTACATGAAATATTTTATAAGAAATAAATTTGAGTTTTGGCCATCTGGTGTAAACCACTTTATTTCTCAAGCCACATGTGGCTTGAAGGCTATGAGTTTGAGAACCTTGGTCGAGTTATTTCCCCCTTCCCTCTCCTGCATTGGCGCCACTCTCCTATCCCATTCTCTTACACGCTCCTGCCAGTCATTCATGAACTTTGTTGAAATCTGCGTGTGTCATGTGTCTTCTATTTGCTCACTGCATTTTTGATTCAGCTGTACAACATAATAGTGTGTAAGCATGGCTTAGCACCGGCCTAAATAGTAGTTATTGCAGAAACATTGTGAGGGAGGCCCCGGGTCCAAAAGCACATGCGAGGCAAAATGTAGTTGAAGACAGCAAGGCTAGTTCTTGGCGACTTTTTATCAACAATTTCATGCTCAAGCATATCCAGAAGTGCACAGAGGTGGAAGTGCAATGATAGCTGTAGGACAATATCTGGACTATGTTGCTGGAAGGATTGAAAGCTCTAATTTCTATTCTATATGCTCGGGGCACAAATAGGGCATAGAATTTGGGACTCCAGTCTCTATGGTCCGAATAATGAGGGATGTCCTATAAGGAAGCGATAAATCACAACAAGTTTTGTGAAATTATGAGATTTCTGAGATTTCATAAGAAGTCAACACATGCAGCTCATCAAAAATCTCTTAATTTGCTCTTGATTGTGAAATATGGGACAGGTTCATATAAAACTGTAATAGCTGCTGCAGATCTGGAGCAAACATCACAGTTGATGAGCAGTTTTTACAAGCCAAACACCATGCCCATTTATGCAATTCATAGCACAAAAACCAAATAAATTTGGTCAGAAAATTTTCTTAGCTGTAGACATGGAAACTAAGTATTTATTGAATGCTATCCCTTACCTTGGTAAGGACGACCAACATTCTCAGTGCCACCGTCTATCTGAATTCATAGTCTTGCATCTCCTGGAACCATTCAAAGACAGAGGAAGATTTGTCACCACGGAAAATTTATTTACAGCACTTTAACTAGCCATAAAGCTCAAAACAAAGGATAAAAGCATAATGGGTATGGTGAACAGGGCCAGGAGGGAAACACCTGCCACTGTGAAAAAAATGCGAGAGCCAAATTCTGAAAAATGGTGACATTGCACACAATTTATCAGGGAAAGGCCAATAAGAATGTATCACTGCTCAGCACTGGCAACAACGAAAAGAAATCTCCTGAGACAGTATCATTTTATAATGATAAACTTTTACACCAATTCTGCTTTCTTACTAAGCTAATTTTGTTTATTGTACCCAAATATATGGTGGATATTATAAAGAAGTATCAATAAAGTTCACTTATAGAAAGAGAACACATGTCTGCACTTTATTTTTGTTCTTACATGCCAAATGAAAGGAAAGATCACATACCTGTGAAATTGATGACCGTGGGGGTTCTAGGGTTTAGACCAAGTCCAGATGTTGAAGTGTTAAGCATTACAGGATATTTTTAAAAGTGAGATTTTTCCTTATTGACACCTGAGAGTTCTACTGTACTTAGTGTTCAACAAAAATATCCTAAAGCATTTAATAAAGAAACAAAAACTGGGGAAGGTTGATATCCTACATATAGAAGAAGAAGTCCACAGGATGGAAATTCTTCGATGAAATCAATAGACTTAGGTGAGCAAGATTTTTCTCATGGACATTTTTATGTAGCATGCTCAAAAGTAGTGGAAATTATTTCTTAATTCTTTTGCAAAGTGAAAAGACCCTCTACATAGCCTATAAAGAACCAATTGTCATTTTCATAACTTTCTTTTAACATTAATGCATTTATTTTTGTAACAAAACAAGCAAACAAGCTTAATGTTTTCCTAAATATTCTGTACAATTACTATTAACTGTAAGAATTAAATGAATTATTTAAACAA
The DNA here is from genome assembly GCA_028673005.1 of Tanypteryx hageni. Classification (NCBI taxonomy): domain Eukaryota; kingdom Metazoa; phylum Arthropoda; class Insecta; order Odonata; family Petaluridae; genus Tanypteryx; species Tanypteryx hageni. Next base: position 782,348 of record JAJPWW010000323.1, on the reverse strand, counting down.
CTGTGATCTAAAGTCTCCTGTGTGTTTTCCATTCCATTTAACAATCCACTCATAGTCTCAGGTCAAGGTATTAAAGACGGTATCAATATGTTACGTTATTATATATATATATATATATATATATATATATATATATATATATATATATATATATATATATATACATACATATAAATATTCTATCAATGGCAACTAGGTGTTGAACAAAGAAAGCAAAGTGGACACTTACCAATAGAAGAAATAAATTCATCATTATTATTCATATAGGATTTATGCAAACGGGACTTGTTAGAACTTATGTATCCAAAGATCCTATAGCAGTACAAGGAAACTGGGGTCTCTTAGACATACTCGAGGCATTACGATGGTTGCATCACAATGTAGAAGCATTCGGAGGTGATAAAGAACGAGTCACCATTGTGGGGCAACATATAGGGGGTGCACTTGTCCATCTCCTCCTAATATCTACTGCAGCAAGAGGTATGTGTTTGAGAACGTTTATTTATGTTGACATACTAGTTTAATTGTCCATCAAAAATGATGAGTATCTATGCATGAATAAAGTATTAAATTGAAAGAAAATTTGTACAAAATATTTTAATGAAACTATCCTTTATGTGCATCATAAAGTAAAAAATAAATAAAAATCACCTAATTGCATGTTGCAGAAAATAAGAATAGTTTTTGATATATTTAATTTGTATGGCAAATAAATATTAGTGATGATTTATTTGTACTCAACATATAACTTAACAATTTTTTTAAACAAACTATCACAAGGAGGGTTTACATTAAAAAATAAAATTAATGAAAAAGGTCAACAATGCATGATAAAAACTGAACCCATCTTTTTGACAATTTATGGACTACTAGTACAGGTATGCCATGATCAGGGCTGGTCCTAGGTGTGGGCCATGTGGGCTACCACCCAGGGCAGCCCCTTACCATGACCGACCACCCACCCATTCTTAGCTAGCAAAAATAGAAGTGGATAACTGGGAGAACAGAGTCAACTAAAAATCCTATTGGTAAACCCACTGCCATGTGTTTCTCAATATTTTAAGACACTTATCTTGGAAAGGTCACTGACCAATTAAGAAGTGCGGCAGCAATACAGTGGTATTGTCCTTTGGCCTCTGTGCTGCGGGTCACTCCTGGAGTTATATTGCATTAGCCATTCTTCTTGAGGGTTAATATCTATTACAAATACATTGGAATGGAAAACTTAATTGTTGACATGTATTGCTATGGGAGAAATAATGCGTGTATGTACTAGACCAGGGGTGGGTAACCGGCGGCCTTTTGTGATACTCACTGCAGCCTTTTGCATACTTGTCTAAACATACTCAAACTCATAGATGATTTTAGCATTAAAGTTACAGAAAGAACAAACAAAACATATGTACTTTGCATGAATAGAATCTTTGCACCAAATCTTCTTTTAAATGGCACATTACTTATAGTTATTGGTATTGTGAACTACATTCAAGCAAATGCTTCATGGCATCACCAGTTTCGCACCATGCTTCAATATGACGAAGAAATATTTAGTGTAGATCTTACAAACCATTAAGTGAGCTGGTTGTCACAAGTTCAAGTACTAGAAAATCTTTTAGCTTTGCGAAAACAAGTCACGAGATTTTTCAAAGAACAGAATGAACCTTGAGAAATTTTGAAAAAAAGATTTTGGCAGAAATGTTGCATATTTGTGTGATTTAATGTCAAAACAAAATCATTTGAATACTTCTCTACAAGGTAAAACTAAATCCATATATGAAATGTTGCAGCAAATTCAGTCATTTTGGAAGAAGTTGAATAATTTGAAAATTGGCCTTGTCAGATCACTTGTTTCAGCCAAGCATTTTCCTGAACTGGCAAAGGTAATTAATAAACAAGATATGAATAAAAACTTGCAAAATTGGAATATGAATTAATATATATGTGTTTTAGACTCCTTGATTAAAGAATACAATAACAGATTTGAAGATTTTGAGTAACATGATGCCACATTGAGGATAGCTTTTCAGCCACATCTGGTTGATGTGTGGAATTCAGATTTGCAGATGGAGTTGATTGAGCTCTCAGAAGATAACATTCTGAAGCCTCTATTCAACAGTATAAAGGATCCCATTGAAATGTGGAAGAATGCTGTTGAATACCCACGACTGTGTCAATATGCTAGTCGTTTACTCTCTTGTTTTGGCACAACTTATTGTTGTGAATCAACATTTTCACATATGGCTCAAATCAAGATGTGTCTGAGATCACAGATGACAAACACTCACCTGGAAGACCAATTGAAGCTAAAGACAACATGGTGGAATCAAATATCAAATTCTTAGCTCACAACAAACATTCACAAAAAGTCATTAAATTGTGTTTGTTTTCTTATTTTGATGAATGTGATTCAATGCAACATTTTATTACATGTCCTTAATTTGTTCTAACTTCTTTAAAGTTTATTAATATACTAACAAATATGAAAAAATTAATTTTTTGCATTAGATTAAAAAGTCATTATATTGCATTAACGCCTTCAATATTTTTAAAAATATTCATAAATATGTAGAATTGAAATCTGTATTCATTTATTAAAAAGCCATTAAATTGTGTTTGCCTCTTTATTATATTAATTTTGATATATGTGAATGTATGCAACATGCATTGCAATGTGCGGCCTGATGAGGTCTCCAATAAGTAACATGTGGCCTTCCAATGAATAAAGGTTCCCCACCCCTGTGCTAGACCATTGATGCACAACCTGTGGCCCATGACTCAATTTCAGGTGTCCCAGAGTGCCTCCAAACAATATTCACTTATGAATTTTATTAACCCATCAGCTTACCAGCTTAAAAATGTAATACAATAAATTAAAAGTAATAGTAAATAAAACAAGAGACCAGTTTAAAACCGAAAGGTATTTATGGAATAAATGATGATAAATTCTTCTTAATGCTCGAACGATTAAAACTCAATATGTTGAAAGACGGTCCAAAACATCTTTAACGTTACCATGTGTTTAAAAATAAAAATAAATAAAAACATAACTAAAACATCTATAAACACAAAAAAGATGACAATGCTGCCAAATAAGTTAAAAAATATGAATTATTTCAAATAAAGGATGTAGCCAATAGATCAGCTCCATGGGAGTTTTAGCAATGACTCTCGGAGCCGATAGATTGGCACCTTGGGAGTGAAAGGGTTAATCATTATGGAAAAGTACCTCCTGAGATATTCTTTTTCAAGATACGCTCAGTTTCCTAGGAATGCATCACATATGTCTCTCAAGGGAATCCGGTATACACATAAGGAATTTTATATATGAGAGGAATTCAAAAAGTAATGTAATTTATTTTTTCTTGGCTCTGTACTTTCATTTTTCGACATAATCTCTTATCTTCTCCACACATTTGTTACTTTTGTCCACATGCTTCCTGAAGCTGTCTGTGATGAATGTTTTCAGTTGCGCTCAAAGCCACGTATGCACCACATCCTTTGGCACCCATCTTGGACAAATTTTATGATACCCAAGGTCATCATGCATGATGGTATATACAGATCCACAGCTAATGCCCAACTTGTCTGCTATATCAGTAACAGTAATCCATCTGTCCTCTTGAAGCAGAGCATTAACTCAAACAATATTGTCCACCGTTTGTGAAGTGGTCAGACGGTCTGAACAGTCTTCATCAAAGACACTTTTTAGGCCACTTTGGAACCACTCCACCCATTGGTACATCTTCCTTTGCACAATACAGTATTTCTGTATTGTGCTAACATTCTTCTGTGAATCTTGGAGGGTTTTATCCCCTGTCCACAAAAATCGAATGACAGCATGTTGCTCAATGGTGGTGCAATCTGAAAGCGAAGCCAACATGCTTATACTGCAAGAGATTCATTAACATAATGGCTACCTCATGACATGCCTAGATTTGTCTAAATATGTAGTACATGTGATAACTGCCAGATTGCTCTCTAACAAATTACCATGATTTTACATGCAAATTACCTTTACTTTTTGATTTCCATCATATGTTAACTGTCCTTGTTTGGAAATTTGAAGAAAGATGAGATCAGGGTGATCAGTGAGTTAGTCTCCTGATTAATTTTGAACAACTTGCTATATTTTCCCAGACCACATAAGATTGACCCAAACATGAAGCAAGTAAGTTTGTACCATCATCTCGTACTGACACAACACATGCTAAGAGTTTCAACAAGTGATTACCCATTCTTTTAAAAGTTGTCTCATTCCCATAATTCTCAACAAGTTACATTGATCGTGGCCTCCTGGTTTTCCCTACCTTCCCAGAAGGGATGAGAGACTTTTGTATTCTCACTCCAGACACATTAATGCCAACCCTTCTTGTAAGTGCAGCTTATATGGGGGTAGAAAGCCAAACACATTTAGAGTTTTTGAGTGATGCTGACAGCAATGGAAAAAAGACAATACAGTGAATGGCCTATTGCCCCATCATGTCTCCTACCTTTAAAAGTCTGGTTTTCCCAAACTTCTAAGATAGGACAGAAGACATTTCAATGGAAGCAAGTCGTAATATACCATGTGGTGCATCAAAAGCCAAATAACAAATCGAAAATATCTAAAGCTAACAAAACTTTGTATTAGAAGGTGATTTTTCTTTCCAACTTGTGCAGGTCCAAAATGTACTTAGTAATGCTAAAACTTCAAGCAAAATTCCTTTCATCCATGTCTCACAGGTTCCATCTTACAGAGAGACTTGCATATACAAAATGGTACCACAAGTATGTTTTTTCATCTACTTCTGGGTTTGTCAGGTTTCTGCCAAATACAGGTTCTGTCTTTTGCAGGTTTTGCTGTATTTTTATGCACATAATATTTTCAATAATGTTGTTTTTGTTATCCTCTAATTTTTAAGGCCTCTTCCAAAGAGCTGTGATGCTCAGTGGCTCTGCCTACAGTCACTGAGCCATTGTATGGGAACCCAGAACTCCCTGATGTAGAATGGCTGAGAAATTGGGCTGCTTACAGCCTCAAATTCTAACTTTACACCACCAGCCCATGGATGTGTCATCCTACCCAACCAATCTTCCTCAAATCCCAGAAGGAGAAGACATTGACATCACTTCTTGCCTAAGTAGCACATCTGTTAATGCACTGCTTGCCTCCTATCCATCCTCATACCGCTTCCTTGCCAGGTTTGGTCCCTCCCTACGTGAGGATGACATGGGACCATGGCTAAAATCAGAGGACAATAGCACATCAGCAGGAGGAGTTCCATTACCTTCACATAAGTCTGGTCCATTCTTAAGAATTCCACTTCTTCTGGGAGCAGCCACTGCTGAAGCATATCCTGATATGTCTGCAGAGGACATGAGATGGGGTCTGGAAGAGGAAAGGATGGATGCCCTGTTGAGGACATTTGTAGTCAACTCATATTACTTTCACCGCAGGGAGATATTGGCAGCTGTGAAGAATGAGTATACAGACTGGGTGGGATTGAGGAGTGAACCAAGGAACAGGGCAGCTAGGAATGCAAACCCTAATTTGAAAGATGGTTTGCCCACTTCAGCCCCTATCAGTGTTGAAGTAGTGTCTGCCTTTTTGGCACCCACAAGGCATCACCAGCACCCAATAACAGTGAGGGATGCTACTCTTGAGGCTCTGAGTGATGGACAGACAATAGCACCCCTGATGTCTGTGACTAGAACACATGCAGGTGGAAAAAGTGCACAGACATATTTCCTACATTTCTCTTATTATGCCAGGAATAGTGTGGATTATGCCCAAGACAGAATGGGGAGTTCTCCAGGAGAGATAGTGTCTCACCTGTTTGGTGTGGCTGTTCTGGAAGGGTTATTTCCAGCATTGCTACATGAATCAGTGGAACCTCTTGAAATGTCTTGCAATTATACAAGACAGGATGTAACAATGGCCATGGCGATGATACATTTCTTCACAAATTTTGCTAATACAGGGTGAGTGAATAACTTTTAACTTATAAAAGCCAAGGATAAAGATGAATGTTATTGGAATGCAAATTCTCTAAAACACCACTGAACTCACATAACATCAGGAAAAATTTACAAAAATCTTACTAATAAGCAGTATTCATTGTAGTAGTTACTTTACCCTATGATGCTTATTTTAACTTGGCCCCCTCTTGAAGATGAGAGATTTTTCCATGGTATTCTTCAAGGTTGGACCATTGGAGTGACAGTCCCAAGGAGTTCATCAGGACTGTTGTCCGAAGTTTTCATCCCATAAGTTCTGCAGGGGCATATCCAAATTCCAACAGGGAAGATCGGTATGTCAAGAGACCTAAACATAGGTCCATTTCTTTTGCAGAGATGTTCTTTATTATCTTCACTACTGCCTCTGCCTGGCCATTACTTTTTGGATAATACGGATTACCTGTGGTGAGCTTGAACCCATATTTTTTCATAAATTGTTGAAATTTGTTTCCTCTAAACTGAGGTCCATTGTCTGTTCTCACAACTTCCGGTATCCCGTGTAGTGCAAACACTGCTTTGAATTTCCCCACAACATATGAGGCTCTCATTTTATTCAGATAAGCAACTTCTGGATACCTTGAAAAATAATCCACAGTGACAATATAGTCTCTCCCTTGGTTATGGAATAGGTCAACTCCTACAATCTGCCATGGTTTAGCTGGAGGCACCATTGAGAGTATAGGCTCTTGATATCTGATGCTCCAGGTATTCGGGACATTTGTTAATCATCTCTTGGACTTCTCTGGAAATTCCTGGCCACCAGAGGGACTGCCTCATTTGGTTCCTACACTTAGCATGAAGACGCTTTAGCATTTCCTGCCTCATTCCCCCTGGAATGTAAATTCTCATACCTTGAACTAGTAGACCCTCAAGTATGAAAAAATTTCCCAACTCGTTGTGAAATGTGGTGTCCTCTAAGGTTATCTTCTCTTCCCTAGGTCACCCTTCTAACATGTAGCGCTTTAATCACTGTCTTTTGTTTATGCGCTGAGCATCTAAAACTTCTTTTAACAACTTGCCAGTCATGGAAACCTTCCTTCTGCAGATAGTTTGGTGCAAGCTGGGCCATTGAGGTGAGAAGTCACATTTTCCAAGTGAACTTCTTCATCCTGCCATAGAGACGCATCCCTATCATGTTCAAATCGGCCCCAGTATCAATTTTAAATGAGATTGACCACCCTCCGACACACAGCAGGTTCCTCCATGGTTCCATTACCGTGGATCTTGTTCTGAGAAATAAGTACTCTTGCTCGCTGAGTTTCAGGTGTCTTGTTGATCTATTGTTGGTGCACGGCTGCTGTCCATCTACCTCTGCACCTGCTTTCTTACTGCAGACCATTGCCCAATGCCCCCTCTTTTGGCATACATTGCATGCTGATTGACATGTGGGACATTGGGTGAAAGTGTGTGAAGGCTTCGTTCTACATTGTGGACATTTACGTTCAGGTCGATTCCTCACAGCCAGCCTCGATGACGGTTGAGTGACTGAACATGCAGGGGATCCCTTCTTTCATATGGTGTCCACCTCGGACACGTAGACAGGCATGGATGTGGTTCTGTTGATCTCTGATTCATTCCATATGGCATGTTGCTGATGATGCACCTCCTCCGCTTGTCTCGCCCGAGTGACAGATTTCTCGAACGTGAGCTCCGGATCCAACTGCAGCACTTCCAACAGTTTTGCATTTCAGAGACCCACCCCAGTCGGACCATCACCAACTTGTCTCATAAAGCTCTGTACTTGCAGTCTTTTGCCAGGATGTGGAGATCGTGAACAAATTCTTCTGCTGTTGTATTTTCTCTCTTCTGCCGTGGTTAGGTTGAAAGACAGCAGAATATCATCTGCTTGGTCCCTCATGGAGTAAATGAAAGTGTCGACCTGCTCCCCCTCCGGCTGCTTGGCCAACCCCGATGCTCGTCGATACCCTTTGAAACGGTGACTCCATTTTGGCTAGTCCTCTTCTATGAAGAAGAATGGTCGAGGAAGAGACCAGGAAGGACCTTCTTTCACTGCTATCTCTTTTTCCTCGCTCAGCACCACATTTGACATTACGGTTCAACTCGTGCACTCCATAGAGCATGTAGGATTAGGCTGTCTGAAAAGAACCATACACCTTTCCCGTGTAGCGTAATCTTTATTCAATCCATTGCTTACAGTGGGTTTGTCCCACAACAGCTCTGTGAGTTACTTATATAGGCCGTGGAATCTTCTTGCACCTTCTGAGCATGATTGACCCTTCCTTACCTATGAATCATGCTCACAGCACACTCAACACAAACTTTTTCTTTCAAGAGAATAACTCTTTTGTTTTATAGCAGACTGGTCATTTCCACTTGAATTTGCATGATTTGAAGACATTAAAAATTCAATAGAAGGATTAAATTTGAAAAATAATTATAAAAAACTTATACCAATCAGCAGCTCACTATAACCACAAAAAAATGATGTTCTACTCAGCTCATTTGACACTCCTAAAATCACCAATAGTTAACGATAACATGTAAAACACAAAGTGTAGTCAGCTGCACTACCAAAAGTGATAACAGATACTCCAATGTGCTGAATTGGAAGATTGAGAGGAGTTATGCCCCTCGGAACTTACCCATTGAAAGAAAGAGATCTCCTGAAGAGTAATGATAATATAGCAATGCTTTCATTGTATTTAACAACATTTCATATCTCATATAAAGGAGGACAGTCAAGAGAATGGAAATATTGTATCAGAAAAATATTTCCTTGCACGAATAAGACATTAATGTAAACTAGTAGCCCATGACACAGCTATGCTTTTGTATGTTTTTTTTTAATTTTACATTTTTAAAAATATAGTTGATTGTTCACATTATTTGTACATTGCTATTTGATTTATTGAAAATATTTTTTTTAATCAAGGCATCATCATAAACGACATTTTTGGTTAAAGTTTTTTGAGGATCAGGTAAAGCAAACCTGATATTTGCAGGGTTATTGACTCTAGAGTCAGATACATAAAGTTGACCATGTGTAAACACCGATTCCTTCTGGTAGGCCTATGCTTAATATAAAGAATATTCCCACATAATATATAGGTCTCATTTTCCGTAAAATCTGGTTTTATTATACGTAATTTAGCTAATTCTGCAGCAAGGTGGTAGTTGTTAACAACCAAAAACTTTCAAGTCAAAAACCATAATATTTTCAAGTTAAAATGACATGTGTGCACTGATTTGACCCATATAGGGAAATCAATAATAACAATAAGAAATTCCATAAATTTTCCTTTAAAACAGTCTGGGTCTGAAGATCGAAAGTCAATTTTTTATAATTTTAATTTGCAAAAGAATAGAAGCTTGCATATTGATAAATGGAATTTTGTGTTATCTTATGGGAAATAGAAATTATCTCCTGAAGTCGAACCTGGATCTTCTTTCAATCAAAATGCATGTTAAACTTAGGTTCACACAGCATCAATTAAATTTGATAAGAATTATTGTTTTTTTGATGATTACTTATTTAGAAAAATTGATTAAAAATTGTTTGTGACACAGGTTGGAATAAGCAAATTATTATATAGATAGATTAATGTTTTATTACTGGCAAATAATACATCATTACACTTACTTCGATATTATTGCTTACTAGAATATCACAACAGTATTTTTCAGGACTGATGAAAATTTTGTTTTGTTTTGACTCAAAAGATTCATCTATTTATAATTTGCAGCCATAAAGAAGTAAAGCTTCATGTAGCCCCTTCTGTAATTTTTACTGTAAAAGAGTTAAACATGATACCACAACTGTTCACAAATGAGGAAGCAGGAAAGGTAAGGCCACAAAAGACGAGGTCTGCCTGTATATATTAAACGTTTTTATGGTATGCTTATAAATCATGTGTTCTTAATCTGTGATCATTAGTTAGGGAAGTTTATATAGTTAAAATAGAGCAAAACTTTCCCGAATGCAACTTACCCAATTTTCTGCAGAACCCAACATGCAACAAACTTCTCCAAATGGGGTGGTGTGATTCATATTTATGTTGTGTGATATTGGATTGCCAAATTGCAAAAAATTACCAAAGTTGCAGATTTCAAGTACAATTAGTAGTTTTCTTTATTATATTTCATATAACCTGTAACTGGTCTGGTACAGGTGAAATTGCCATGATATCTATAAAAGCACTGATTATACTATTCAACAATAGTTTTACTCTAGTCATCAGCACCTTCCTTGATTATGGAGACAAACTTATTTTGCAATGATAACTTTCAGTTTGCATTCAGATATTGAACTACAGCAGGGGTAAGTCATTTGTATCTACAAAAGAATGCTACTGTAAAAAATTTTAGACAATGGTGAATCTAGTCCAGCTATAGGTACTGAATAAATAAGTCATTGAACTTTCCCAAACTACAACATAAAAATAAATTGTTAGTGTAGAAATGAATAATAGCATTTAAAAAAATAGTATTACATATAGAAAATTCTCAGTTGTTTTTACCACATGCCATACTGCTAGAATATTCTTCAGTCACCATGGTGCTATTCATCATTGCCTTTAATTCATCATCATCATTATCTTAATTTAATTCCTCCGCTGATTTGAATTCTTCATCACTTATATCAGGAGAATATCCTTTCATTTCTTCAGAGTCATTGTGAGTCCTACTCTCATTAATTTCATCCAAAATAATGAGAACGTGTATTTTATCTAATGCACAAGAGGTAGAGGCCATCTTGAACTGACTGAGTGCTGAGTAAGGCAAAGGACATTAGGATGGAAAAAATTTAAGAAAAAATCATAGATGTAAGCACAGACAAGAAGGGTTTTAAGAACGTCAGCAGATATCTGTCCGAGAGGTCATAAATCAGAGCTGGAAAAGCAACACCACTTAATGAAAAGTGAGGATGCAAACGGTACGTCACACGCGCTGGAAGCATGGATTTCTGAGGATGCAAATGGTACATAGCACATGTTGGACGTGTTAATGCTCTTCAAAATTTCTGGTATAATATATGAAGTCCACTGTGCAGTGCCTCTGTGCATTTATAACACGCAAGACATCAGCATTTGCAGTTGTTTGATGGTTCTGTGTACACTTGCTTATGCTTTTGTAGGACAAAATATAGAGTGAACTTTGTTTAAATTACATTTTCCCTTCAAATAAAAATAAGACCATGAGTGATAACCAGCAGTCAGAAGAGAAAAAAGAAAAAATTAACTCTCGAGGTTAAATTAGAGGTTTTACAGCGACTAAAAGCTGGAGAGCACCAACATTTGTTTGTTTTTTGATTATTGCTCCCTTTTTGATTGTTCAGTTTTTTTAAAATGTAATACCAACATATTTGAATTCTTCCTTTATTTTGTCTCATTCTGTTCCTCTATTCATCAAGCACATGATAATTCTTTTATGAATGGATATTTCTTAATCAAAACAGTAAGGTTTTGATATATAATTGTGTTTTTGTCTTATTGGCTGCCTTCTCTAAATTAAACAGTGTCTTCAGTCATGATCCATATGTTATTATGTTACAATTTTCTTTGTATTATGTAAAAGTATACATAAATATTTATGCTTATATACTGGAATTATATATGCTTGCTAGTATATAAGTGCTCATAAATTATATTAGAAAAATTAAAAAGTATTTAACAATATACAATTTCAAACTAATTACAATCAGTGCCTAGAGTGCGGATTTTCGTGGGTTCATGGAAGGCCTTCACGGCTACCGTAGCGATCACGGGGCCCATGAAGTTCCCACCGTACTTCACCCTTCCAAGCAATCCCCTACTTTTCCTGCACTTAGACACAGTTACATAGATATTGATGTTACTAATATTCCTCCTCACAGTTCGTCTTATTTTTACCATGCATATATGAACTAACTCTACGTTTAAAATGTTTTGCATCCTTAGGTGAGGGCTTGAAGAGCACTTCAGGTAACTTGTTCCACTCGCTGATTCCCCTCTTTAGAAATTAATACTTTGCTGTAATTGTCTTCTGCGGCCTAAGTTTAATTTTAAATTCATGGCTATTTTTCCCTAAAAAATTCGGCACCTGCATTCTACTTCTTAAGTCTTCCCATGCTTCATTATTGCTGTATGCCTGGTACAGTCCCCCTAATCTGTTAATTTGTCTCCTATTTTCTAATGATTCCCAATCCAGAATTTTCAACATTTCTGTGATACTGTGTTCCTTTTTAAACCTACCTAGCACATATCTCGCAGCTTTCCTCTGGACTTTCTTTATTTTCCTTTTTTGACCTATCCCATGCGGATCCCATACATTCGTCATGTATTCTAATACTGGTCTGACTATAGATTTTTATGCCTTTTCCTTCGCAGCCCTACTACTTCCTTTAAGATTACGCATAACATAATGTAGGTTTTTATATGCTTTTCCTATAATACTGTCAATATGCCTATCCCATCCTAAATCTTTTGCTACGTGGACGCCTAAATTCTTGCAGCAATCATATTTTTGTACCATTTTGCCGTGTAGGTTGTATCTGCACTCACTTATGACTCTTTTGTTTGAGAACGTAACATGTTTGCTTTTGTTAATATTTATGCTCATTTTGTTTATCCTAATCCAAGCTTCTATCTTTTCGATATCCTATTGTAAACTTTCCCGGTCTTCCTCACTTTTTATTTGCCTATATATAATACAATCATCCGCAAATAGACGAATCCTTCAATTAATGTTATTCGGAAGGTCTTTAGCATAAATAAGAAATAGTATCGGACATAAAACGCTTCCTTTGGGCACCCCTGATGTGATATTTACAAAATCTGACAAACTTGTACCTATTCTAACCCTTTGAGCCCTACCTATAAGGAAATTTTTAACCCATGATATCACTCTCTTATCTATGATTAACTTACATAATTTAGCTAGAAGAATGTCATGAGAGACAGAATCAAATGCTTTTGCAAAATCTATTACAATCCCATCCAGCTCTTCCACTTTATCAATTGTGTCTGCAATATCCTGAACTAGTCCTAGTATCTGAGTATCACAAGAGTAGCCTTTTCTAAACCCATGCTGATTTTTACATAGCCAATTATTTAATTCCCAAAAGTTGCGCAAGTAGTCAGCTATTATTTTTTCCATCAGCTTGCAAACTACTGATGTTAGACTAACAGGTCTGTAACTTTCAACGTTGGTTTTGTTCCCTCCCTTATAAATAAGTATTGCTATCGCCTTCTTCCAGTCCGTCGGTATACTATCGTTATTTAAAGTGACAGTAAATAATAATCGCAGGTTCGGTACTATTTCCCTAGAACCCAACTTTAATGCCTCTCCCGCAATATCATCTGGTCCCCTAGATTTGCGATCTTTTAACCTCGCCACTTTTTAAAAAATTTCCGCATCCCGAATCTTAATGTGTTTTGGCTCTTGCGTCAATCCAGTGTATTTATTTAAGTCTGTTTCCGTTGCTCTATCCTTTGTAAAGTCTCAACATTTTCATTTTTTCTAAACACGCTAGCATACCTCCTATTGAACTCATTTGCTTTCTTCTTGTCTCCTATGATTATGTCACCGTTTGCATTTTTTATCGAAGCTGATTTCTCTGTTTTCCCTACGTCTTCTAAGATATTTATAGAATTCATTGCCGTTACTTTTATCTAAAATATTTATAAGATATTTTTATTTCGCCCTTCTTTTTTCTTTGTTCAAGTCTTTCGTTAATTTAACATACTTACTAGAATATAAATATCCTAAATGTTTTATTTTATGCGATTTTCTTACTTTTCTTTTCAGCACTCTAATAGTATTGTTATAATACTCAGGATCAGGATTGTCCTTCAGAATCTTTACGGGCACGTACTTCTGTAGTCCTAACAACAATAATTTCTTAAACGCTACCCACATTTCTTCTATGCTTCCCCCTTTACTTGCCCACTTTGGAAAACTTTCCGTTAAATATAGTCGAAATCCAATTCTATCGCCTCTGCCATATTGCCATACCTTAGTTTTCTGCTTCTTCTTCATTGGATTCGTAACAACCCAGTCCATTTCTAAATAAACAGCATCATGGTCACTAATACCTTCCATTGACTCCGAGCAAATATGTGACTCATACGGCCTTAAAAGTAAGACATCCAGAATGTTACCTCCCCTGGTTGGCCGTCTTACCACCTGCGTAGATCCCCCTTCATAGATTAGGCTGTTTGCCATTTCCTGAGGCCTCCCGCCCCCCGCTGATGACCCATCCCACTTAACCGAAGGTAAGTTTAGGTCTCCTGCAATTAATATGTCCTGCGTTAAAAGATTTTCGATGAATAAGTTCGCTAACATATTTAACAAATAATAGTTCTCTACTGGTTTCCTACACGCTGCTATAATATCGATTTGATTTTTTAGGAAAGGATTTCTTAATTTTATACACATTGCCTCGCAATCGTTCCTTACCCATTCAAGTGTGCATTCAAAGCAGTCTTTGACATAAATGAAAATCCCTCCTCCTCTAGCTTCGCATTCTCTTCTATATACCATGAAACCAGGTGGAAAAATCTCATTGGAATTTATATCGCTTTTTAACCATGATTCTGTCCCTATAACTACATCGGAATTGCAAGCATCAACTAAAGTTATAAACTCTTCCCTCTTGTTATATACACTTCGACAGTTAACCTGAAGTACCCACAAACCCTTACCTTTATTCGATTTCTCCGTCAGCTCAACAGCACCACCACCGCTTTTGCAATTGGACTGCAGGCGTCTAGGGTGACAACCACCACCTCTTTCGTGTTCTATTTCCCCTGCCTCTTCTTTGTCTTCCACTATACACATCTGCATAATAAAATAGTCATTTATCTACTTTTGATCAATGGTTGATAATGTCCCACCTCTGTTTTCCCCAGCTAGTTTCCCGCCCTCGCATGCCTCACTACATTCCTCAGCAATCTCCCAAATTTTTCGCTGCCTTGTCTATTCAGATGCAGCCCATCACGACCTAAGTCATTCTCTCCCAACCAACAATTCAGATCCACGAAACACAATTTCTGACTTTGACAAACCCAATCTATCCCTTCGTTGATATAGTCCACTCGTCTTCTAGCGACATCTCGTCTTCTTATGATTCCACTCACTACTATTTTTGCATTTCTAAATTTTTTCTTAGCCGATGTACACATGTCACATACCAAACCCACCATGTGAAAGTATCAATTCACAATGGTATAATTTCGTGATTTACACCAGTGTGAATTGATACTTTCGTTGAGTAGTTGCAGCAAGATTATTCTTGAAAATACGCTGGTATTATTTCGTGAATCAGCTTTATTCAAACTATCACAGAATTCTCTGAGTTTCCCTATTATTTTTTATATATAAAATAGAAACACTCATACAACAAGTATATTATTGAAATTATAAGCAATATAAATAGTGATTGTGCCAAAATGGTGACCTTAATGAAACCTCTATGCAATGAACCTCCTTACAGTCAAGTGATGAAAACTGGGTCCCTTTAGTTTTGTTATAAAGAGGTTTTACTGTGTATATATAGTATTTATGCAAACCCAAAGCCCTCGGAACATTCTTGTATCGCTTTCAGCAGATATCTTCTGAGCTTCTCATATGTCTCGTACACAGGCAAGTTTAGCTGGTTTATACTGCAAATGAAAAAAGTGAAAAACAATTAAATGATCATCTAAAATATAAATGCTTAAAAAATTAACTAACATATGTAAATCAATGAAACACCATAACTTCATCATCTCAGTCTTGTATGGTCTATATCTACCTCACCTTATGGCTGAAATCAAATTGTGAAACTGTCCTCAATAGCCATAAAAAGGTTGGGAAAATCAGAAGTGTCAATAATGAGAACTAATAATCATACCTTCGGCATTTAAGATGCAGGCTTATTTTGGGAGTCATTTTTCTGGAAAAAAGTGCGTCTTATAGGCCAAGAAATACAGTAATTACTGAGAGACATTGTCAGAACTAGACTGGCACAGTGCCCCAGGGTCCAGACCCTTGGAGGGACTGAGTCTGTTACCGACTTGATAGTCTATAATTATTAGCTAATTAATTAGCCTTGAGAATCATTACATGTATCATTTACTCATACCTGGTACAATGCAGGTGCCATAGCATCTGGAAACTGAGTGCGCATGCTATACTTTCAGATATCGTCGGCAACAATATTTTTAAAGTTTTTATGGCCAGGGTCACGGCACTGACACGGACAGTATTGTTGCCAACAGACCAGCAATGTGTGTGGCATCTGCCAATGGCAATACGATCACTGTTCGGATTGGGCATGGATGTGTAAATACTCAGATTGTCAAGAGCACATATGGCACTGTTACTGCATGGGACCTTATTTTCTGTGAACGGTTTATCCAATTCAATTGTATGTAGCAATTAACCAACATTATTTCAAGGTTAAACATTAATTTTAACTTTTAGGGAGCTTTTATACCAAGGTGACTTGTGATTTGATTTTGATATGACAGCAACTTAAGACACTAGAAAGTCAATGTCACCTGAACTTTCATTCTAAAGTGATTCAATTTTGATGTGATGCGATATTTAATTCATCCCAGTTTGAAAGATGTGTTGATGAATTGCTAGAAATGGGCTGGTTGTTAACCAAAGATCATCAAAGTTAATGTAAACAACAACATTTCCAGAAATACATCAACAAATATTGACAAAACGTAACTTTCACTTTAACACTCTTTGAATATAAGTTCAATCATAAAACATACAAATATGTATTGTTTGAACTCGAGTTGCCATAACACATCTCCAGCATGTTGCTGTCAACTACGTATGAAGCGTTACATTTAAAAGCATATGTCATTCGAAAGCAACTCAAGTTGCCCTCAAATCAAAATTAAATCACCATTAAAACTCCCCTTAGAGTACCAGCGTCAATTAGATTGAAACTCCATATATCTGTTAAAAATCCAAACAAAGAAATCAATACAAAAAGCTAATCAGTCCAAAGTCATAAAAATCAGTATGGTTAGTCACTTAAACCTTCTTGCTCCAGGGCCCATTGTTTACTTGTTCTGCCACTGCTTCAAGATAATAAATGGACCTGTTTTATTTTAATTATTTGGTATTCTAATATCATTATATTACGTAAACTATTAAGCATAGCATTTTCATGCGCTGTGTATAGAATTATCATTTTTAAATAATTAAAAATGTTCAAGAAAATTTACAAATAAATAGAATTATATCACTTTTATGAATCACTGTCCTCGCCTGTTAAGGACACTATATGAGTGAGTTGAGGGACATGACACATCAAACACCCATTTGCTTTGAAGTCTCATACAAGACTGTTTCATTGTGTCAAATATTGGGGCCTTCTCCATTGTGAAAGTCTTTACCACTGTTTCTATTCCTTCCTTCATAAAATGTAAATTTTACTGAGGAACCAAAAAAGTGGCACCTAGTGACCATCTTCCTTTGAAATATAATACCTTGGTGTAAATCTCTCGCCTAATTACTACAGGATCATAAATCCTACATGGTGAGCATTTGCAAAGAAATTTGGGTTTGTATGTTCACTTTCAACAAACCCCCTTTCTTTGTCATCTGAGAGGGTACATTTTTTATTATTTTTCTATCTTCTTTCTTAGAGATATTATTTCAAGGCATCAAAATTGTATATGAGGGTAATGCAGAAATACTCAAAACCAGCATTATGTAGCACTATATTTTTAGCTGCCTATATATACAAAGTATGCATCATTGTCTCTTGGTTAATGCTATGGTTGCTTTCTCTAAAAAATTACATTTAGCAAAATTCCATTGAGGGAAGTTTTCCATAAGAAAAAGTTAAATAATAAAATATAATTTTATGATCACTGAACAAGGACTTATGTAATCACTTTGTTAGAAAGACTTATTGATTTTGTTCCAGGTTCAGATGCTAATTTATGTGGAATCTGATTGTTTTTAATTATTGATTTTAAATTAATTAATTATTCAATATATACCCAATGGTTTGTAAATTCCCTATATTTTAAATTGTACAATTTATACATTAATTTGTGTATTACTTATTTACTATCATAATTGCCTGTCAAATATAACGGGCATGCATGAATTAAGTACTAAGGTAAAATTGAAATAAAAAATTAATGAAACAACTTTTATATGCACTAAAAAGGAAACAATAAATATAAAATACACATAATTGAGTGTTACAGAGAGTAAAAATAGTTTTCGATGAATAGAAATTTTATAAAAAAGACATTATGCTACACAATTCTTATATGCTCAAAATTATTTTTAATTTATAGAACTTTTAATTTTATTTCTCACTCCCTTAGTTTCTCTCCTTCCTCTCTCTCTCATATTATAACATTCAAAGCATGTATTCCTTACACGTACAGTATAAGGATCAAGGCAACAACACAATCTCGAGGTTTAACAATGACATTGGCAAGGCAACATATTGCTGAAAAGCTTTAATTTTTCCAATAAACATGATTTAAACATAGAACTTGAATGATTTTGTATCATAGGCAAATTGTGTTAGTAAGAATAAGAAATGTTATTTATTTTTATTTAAAAGGTCCAGGTCCAAATATTGTAGGTCAATTATTTCTAATTTAAATTCGCTAAAGAGTAAAAGCCTGTAAGTAGAAAACTTGATTTTTGTGTTATCTTATGGAAAATAGAAATTATCTACTGGAGTCGAACCCTAGTCCTTTTTGAAGATTTTTTTTTGTTAATGGCCTTTACTATAAGAATCAAAAATTCATACCAAATGTCGATTATCTACCTACTCGGAAAATTTGTTAAAATAGTATTAAATTTGGTCATAAATAGTTCTCGATTCTTCCGCTCTTTTATAAAGTATTTTTAAGAGTAGCACTAGCATCGAGCATGAGGGAAAAATGTAGCTTATTATATACAGGTTTCCCTCTCTTTATGCAGGTTCACTTTATAATATTATGTTACACACTTATTGCTACTGAAATATATTTTTATGCATCTTTGTTTTGCTCTTATGTGATTATGTAGCCAGTGCAATACAAATGCAAGAAAGTTCTCCACTACATCACAAGGCGAACATTCAATCTCTTATTGTCACTTATGCTGTGCGTATTAGTACTACAGTAAAAGAGATGAGAGTGGAGAGGATATTGTAGAGTGGAGATAAGATGGAGATTTTGTGTGATATTGTTTGAACACACTGAGAAGTTTTATCTCCTTGCCAGCAACACTTCGGTTGGACCAAGACAACCCTCCAGCACTTTAAACCTCCACTAATATGTTACCCACAACAGTCATCAATTGTGCTTGTATGCTTCATTTTAAAATTTACAGTGTTAATTGTTTTAAGTTTGTATTTAGTGCATAAGAAGTCAATTTGGAGCGAAAGATTGCTTGTGGAGCATATCCCTATCTCTTACACGTAAATATGGGTTCTGTTTATGTGAATTCATTTTATGTGTCTCTTTACTGGAATGCAACCCTTGCACAAAGAGAGAGAAACCTGTAATAAGATTATAATAATTGTTAAAGCATGACCAAGAATGTATGAATAGGCAGAATATCTTTCAAATAAACTTGGTGTTATTTTTATAATGAAAATATTTGTCTCTAGGAAAATTCGCCAAACTCAATTCATCAAAACACAATTCACCGAATCACAATTCATCCAATTGTAAATTCACCTAACCACAATTCATTGACTGACTTATTCATCGAAAATTCCAATTTAACTTATGGAGTTGGAGGGGATGGGGAAGGTGAGAGGAAAGGGGGTAGGTGACAAATATCAAAACCAAATACATGCATCATGGATGTCATTTGACTGCAAATAATGAGTGGATGAATAATAAACAATATATCAACAAATTAAGTTTATGAGGGTGGGAGCAGCAGAAAGAAAGGTAGAAGATGGGAAATATAACAAAATACTGGCATCATGGATGTCTTTCGACTGCAAGTAATATATATTAATTATAAACAATGAATAAATGAATGAATATTACAGAGGTGTGAGTAAAGGAGGAAAGGGGGAAGGGGAAAAATATCAAAATAAAGCTTTTCTCAGACTTACCAGTGGTGTAACCTGAGGGATGCACAGGGAGCAGTTGCCTCAGATACCTGGCTGAGGATGCGCAAACTCTTGGACCGAGAGTTAGGTTTTTGTTTATAAGCAATAATAATATTATGAGTTATGCCATTTAAAATTTCAGTATGATATTTTTTGGTTTCCATTTCATTCCCCACATTACCTTTGCCTAAAAAATCGTGCAAGGACTAGGGGGAAGGTGTTGCAGGGTGCATTAATATTATTTGACCCCAGACACAGGAGATCCTAGCTACTCCAGTAAGCCTATCTTCCCGGCCTCCTGCGACATGGCAATGCCGATAATATCATAGACAGTTTCAGTTACAGCTTTAATGCTGACCAGAGAGCATTGCATCGAGCAAGCTCCATGTATGGCATTCTAGTTAACTTAAATCATGAACATATAACCTGTAATTTCAGCAAGTATAGCCAATCAAGTCATTGAGAAGACTTAGGGCATATTATTTTAGTCTGTGTACACCACAGTAACTTTAACTCTTCACCACACAAAACCATTGTTTTATGTGACTTTTCATCACAAAAAATGATTAGTATGTGAAACATGGAAAAAAATAAATACTATGACATTTTGGTTCAACTTCGACCTTTTTTCCCACAAAACCTTGAGTCCTTGAGAAATATCATCACAAAAAGTAACTTGTACATGAAACATGGACAAAAATATACAATAAATGGATACAAATGAATGTTCGTTTGTGTTTTTCCATATCTACATCCAAACTGTTTCTCACCTTTGCAGATGTTCTTTCATGTGAGTCCACCTTCACAACTTGGTCCACACTGCCTGAATATGTTCATCTGTGCGAGTTCATGCAGTTGAGATGTGACTTACCAGATGAATTGAACATTAAATCGAGGTTAAGTCTTCCAAGGAACCAGAATTTTGTAATCCCCTAAATCGAGAAACCTCTTGGAATATAATACATAATTTATGCAGAGTTTTGGTCTAGACCATGAAAAGAAAACTCTAAAAGTGGGTAAACCTTAAATCAGGATTGCACTGTATATCAATTTAGTAATATTAGTCTTCAATAAAAAGTACAAATTATTCCTCCACTTAAGGGGTTAATATTTTTTTGGCGCACAAATTTTATATGCCCTAACTAAATTTACTTTCTAGAAAAAACAATTATGTGAATTTTATATTTGGTGTTTACTTTTTAGTGCATATAAAATTGGTTTCATTAATTTTTTATTTAAATATTTTTTTGACTTAATATTAAATTCATTCATACTCATCATTATTGATAATTACCCTAGAATTTAAATAATCTCATGGTACTGATACAACTTTTCAACTTAGCAGGAATAGAGAATAATGTAACTATTGGAGACAACTAAAGAGGTAGCTAAAGAGTAAAGATAGAAAATATTACATTTTCCATTCATATTCATAAGGTAAGAAGTACCTACCAAAAGGAGACAATTCTTAAAATGCTTAGAACCTTTGTTCAATTATAATATAAGGCATTACATAATACATAGATTAACAGTAAAAACTACATAATGATTTCTACATTGTCTAAAATGGGTAATAAAATTTAAAAGTGATTTAAAACCATGAATACTCGAATGAATATTTTAGGAAATTTAAATGAAATACCGTATTAGCCCAAATATAATGCGACCCCGAATATAATGCGACCCCAAGTATTTTGAAAGGAATATTAGAAAAATACAAAAAACATTTAATTTTCTCTATTTTGCGCATTTAAATTACCTGTTAAACTCATGAATTATGTACTAAAGAGGGTAATGTGACGCCACACTTTGATGGTCCTCGTTTTTTAACGTTGAGTGTTGCGACCCTGTGTGAAGTTGTGCCGGTGCTGTGTTTGCTACAATTTGACCTTGATCTATTATCAAGTCTCCTCAGACCTCTACTGAGTATATTTATACAATGTTGTAATATAAACGTTCAATTCACTTACACTGTAGCAATTATAAAAATATGCGCTGAAACACACATCATGAAACACACCGATACGCAGTTATTTTTTAAAGATACAAGTATTCGAATATAGTACAAATGATCTCCTCAGACCCCTAATGAGTATTGTTATTGTTGAGTGTGAAAACTAAATGAGAAGCAGAAATAAGAAGACTCAATTCTTTGCTTTTATGTAGCTTTATTCAAATCTAATTCTAACACTGAATATAAAATATAAACTAGGAAACTTACCAAGTGCTGGCAGATGGAAGCCTATCAGTAGAACTTCCATCCCTATGTATTTGGAATTTCTGAATTCCATTCATCCCCTCAAGGGCAGCAAATCCCTGGAGAGGAACCTTGGGTGTTCCAGTGACAAATTGCAGAAATTTGGCTTGATCAGCTTGCTCAAAAGAACGCAATGCCCACCAGAACCAGTTTATCTGATTTAAAAAGTATTTCAAAATGAATTTGATTAACAAGAATTTTAATCTAAACTGTCCATATACAATATAAATTAAAACAAAAAATTACATATGGAAAACAATATCCACGTTAGAAGTCAAGGTTATCAGTAATCACTCAAATAAATGCTGAAATCATTAATGCTTTCAATTACTTCCCAAAACCAAAGCTAGTGTAAATTTTTTCGCCTTTGATAACAAAACTAATACAATTCCAACATAACTGAAGATATTAATTTTGAAAAAATTCTTTTCAAAGCAAAAGAATTAGTTAAAATTATCACCTGAGGTGAGGATGCCTGATACTCGTAATATTCAGTATTTTCCTGCAACTCATCAATGTCAATATAGGGAAGGCCAGAAATAAGTAGTCCTAACTCTTGCTCATTGAATATTGAAATGAGTTTTTTAGGAATTATATCATAAAATCCATGATTGAATGCCTCTAATCTGTAAATAATGGTTAAAATTAGAAGCAATTTATAGATAAAAAATTCCAAGTTTCAAATACTTACTGCTTCTTAATACTTCCTGTCATCTTCATCTGGCAAACCAGATTGACATAGTCCATCTTATTATCTTCAGACACATAAATATTGCGGCCATTTGGAATTAGATCTCTTATTTCAGTTTCTCCAAATTCTTGAACCTGATAATTAAAAAATATACTTGATGATCAAGAGAGGAAAATTTTTAAGAACTAAAGTTCTGTCTTTTTAAAAATTAACAATAATATTTATGTCCATTAAAAATCTAAGAATTGTACTATCATCCTTTGCATAAATGAAAATGCTGCCTCCAGGAAATACGATTTTACCACATTTATCTAGGAGAGGATATCAAAAAGTAAGGTAACAACCTGAATGTTAAGATTTGGAAGTTCATTTATAAATAATATATTTTACAAAGCTACAAAATACCACATCTTTTTCTAAATAGTCACTACCTCAATTTAACCTTTTAGCTACGGATGTGGTTTAAAATCCTAGTCTATCCCACAGATGGAGGACATTTTATCAGAAGTGGGGATTTTGAAGTAAGAAGAAAATTATTCTTATCTTTTTTCTATTCAATGGATTTAAATGAAATTTTTCAGAAAATATAGTAAGACTACTTTTAATATAATTATTTTTGTTATGATATTCTTATAAATTATTACATTTTTGCTCGGGGAATAGTATATCATCCCATAATATATGAATGATTATTGTAATAGTGTTGCCTTTAGGCATGCAAGATTTTTCGTGTCATTCAACTGCATTCAAATACCATGGTCAAGATATTCATAAATTTTCTTCAGATGGTTTGTTATCTCTTCTTCATTCTCATGACTGTGTAGTCCCATCTCCAAGCAGCCCTTCCCTCTCTCTGGCTCCGACCCACATTGTTTTGCACACAATTCATCGCTCTCGACAAGTGTTTACAAAGAAAACCACATGGACGTATAGTGTGAATGAGAGTGATGAACCTCTCAAAAACTAGTCTGTATTTTCTTTCCTATTGCACGATCTTTTTGCTGAAATTAAGCTCGTCTTAGCATGAACTGGATTTTTTAAATCCCTCAAAGTCCCTTCAGCTCTACTATTTAAGAAGTACTATGAATCGAATACAAACATTATAAATGTAATCATTAAACTATAGAGATTAAAAATTTATTTTATTCACCTTAATAGTTTAATTTTGTGAGAAAACGCATTGCCTCTCAAGTTTTTGTATTATTCCACATATCAATTAGTTTATTCCAGTATTTATCAGATCTTGGTCAATAAATAGTTCAAAACATTTAACAATATCAATCAACAAATTTAGCAAAATTCTGAGGTCCCCAGTCTCCAATAAATACCTCAGGTTGTTCAATAAAATTTTTATGCTCTCTCAGTGAAATTCTTCATCTTCACTATCAGGCTGATTAATGAGTTTGTCTGCAACTGTAACATCATCAACAACACTATATCACTAACACTACTGTGTGAGCTGTCATTGGATTCCTCCAACATTTTTTGCAACTCTTCATCAAACATAGTGCACTTCTACTGGTCATTTTTATACAGGGAAAAGAATAATTGCTCAATTTTTTAAGAATAGATTCCTCAAAACTAATGATATGTAATGTAGAGTTATTCACTAAGAACTTATAAGAAACTTCAAGCTTTATCATCTGGGCAGTGTGGATTAGGGGTTAACATTTCCTAGTTTTTCTCAATCCCAGAATTCTGGGATTACACGAGTCGGATCCAAGGAAATTCTGTTATAATCATAATACTTACTAGATAATAAGGAATGAAATGAAATATTTGTAACCATTTTTATGTAATAATTATAAACTAGATTTGCACATTACAAACAGAGAATAGAGATGTTGCATTACATTTTGAATATCATGTAAATGACTGAAAATGGTATTTTCCTCCAACAAAATGTTTTCTTTCATTTATATGAAGGAATCTTTCCACAAAGTTGAGCCTTCCCAAGTGGATATTGCCAATATCTTTGTGATATGATGAATCGATTTATTAAATCTTACATACCTACATCCTGTTTTGTACAAAATAAGAGATCATATATATGAATTTTTTTATAAAAATGCCAGCATTATATTGATGAGCGATTACATACCTAGATTTAATAATGAACCAGGGACAATGTGACAATGTTACTGATTCACCACTTGATTGGGCATGATGATCATACTCGTCATGAGCACGGTGCCTACCATTTGGGCGTGACTTATTATTGTCTTCAAGGTTTTTTTCATCTTTTTCTATGGGCTTGAGGAGTAATTTTGTCATGAGCTTCCTCTAGTATTCCTTGATCCTTTAGGTTCACATTAATGCGAAGAGATAGTTTTTAGGCCAAATTTTCCGAGATTTAGACCCTTTGTCATGAAACCCTGCACGTGTTGTGTGGGGTTGCATATATGCACCACCCGGTCTGCAATTCTTCGATATGCATTAAAATGCATTTCGCACGAACATGCTATCTCGGAATTTTTTACCCATTTTTCTTCTTTGACACATCTCGTGTTTTGACTGATTTTGCTTCTTTGACACATCTGGTTTACCAGGGCTAGTAAATATTTCCCTCTATCCCTCGCAGAAACATTATTTTTGAGATGCACTTTTTTCATAGAAAGGTTAGTTTTCCTATGAACTTAGTAGTACGAGTATCGAGAGTTACCACGTTAGCATTGGGAAATTTCAGTGGAACTTTTCTATTTGTTTTTCTGAAAAATTGATTTTATTCCCTCTAATAGTGAATATCGTGAATTGGTTTCTACAAGTAAATGGCCAAAGATTTCAGATTAAGATATTTCCAAAATTTATAAGAAAGTGATAATAATAAATTATTTTACTCATTTTAATACATTATTGTAAATTGATTGAATTATTTGTGGTGTATCTAGACTGTGTGTGTGTAAGCAAATGCATCATATATAGGAGTTTTGTTTTTAACTAAATCCACAATTTTATTGTAATTTCATATCTTTTGTTATAAAGAATTATTTTTACTTTTCCTCAATATGAAATAACATATGAACTAGTGCTTTTTAATTCATTCATCTGAAAACATTAAGAAAAACTTTGGTTTAAAAAGAGTTAAAAAATTAATTATTTAACAAATTATTTGTAATAACAAATTATGAATGAACCAATTTTAATACATCATTGTAAATTGATTAAATACTATGGGGAATCCTAGACTATATACAAGTGGATAATTTTAATTAGTAGAACTACAAATTTTATGCTAAATTCAACTTTCACTGCTGCATCACACCTTTGATTGTTAATTATTGCTTATGGTAAAAACAAATTCATTAGTGTTTTTAATTTATTTTACTAGAAAATTTATAAGAAGTTTTGACTCAAAATATTTTGACATTTTTATAAATTGTTAATAACAATGTGTAAATAATAAATATTATAACAAATTATTTGTTAAAAGTTACTATACGATTTTTTAATATATTATTGCAAATATTAATAAATTCCTTTATATATTTAAAAAGGAATATATAGCAAGAAGTAATATAAAAAAGATACATTTCATTCCCGACTCCCCAACTGGAGTACACCTAGGGTTTCTTGCAGCTTCCAGCCAAGAGGTTAAAAGCGATGGTTAATATGCACCTAGGAACCCTCAGCAGAGGTTGACTGATGCCATTAATGGATAAATCTACATCCTTTATTCAGGCACTCACCACTGGATCATTGCGATCGTGAAGAAATAATAATGTAGATAAAATCTCACAAATTATGTTGCGTGTTATAATATTTTGCATCATTGTAATGCAAGAAAACTTCAGAGATCAACCTGTAGCAATTAATCAAACTAAGTGGTTAGGCCAACGTAAAAAGACTTTTCAAATTAAAAAAGAAACTAATTGAAATTATCATAATTAACATATTTTAATACAGAAAAATGAAATATATAAAGTTGTGTCCACACTTGGAGATTGGGCATGAATAAACACGAATGAGCATATAAACACAAATTAACGAATATGAACATGAAATACCATGAGCGAACAACAATTCACAGTATGTTGGTACATCCAAGGGAAATATTTGTTTGTGGTAGTTTGCGATTGTATAGTGTGGACATGTATTTGTCTAAGGGTTCAGTGTCTACAAAGATAGAGTGTTCAAACGACAGCACCATATCTTTTGTTGCAGATGTAGAAGACATTTCCATTTTATGGTACAACAAAAACCCTTAATACAAATTGGGCAGGAAGAAGTTTGATGCTTGGATGCTTTTAGCATCCAAGTGTAATTCAAGTAAAATTCAACTCACTCTCCACTTACCAAGTATTGTAGAGTTACACTGAGTCTCTCCTTCATAGGAATTGATTCCCTAAGAACATGTCTTGTTTAGCATTTCTGGGGCCCACCATTTGTATTAGTTTCTCCATATATATCTGATGATGACATCCTTAAAAAGTTTTCCAAATGTCCATAGTTTTCATAGCTCAGGTCTATTAGTAAATCGTAAGCACTAGAGAGACTACTATTCTTAAACACCAAAGTCATCCACAAGCATCGTTTTATCCTTACTTCACCTCTATCATTACTTTCAAGGAACTTAGGCATTACAATAAAGGCTGCACTTGCAACGATAACAGTGTCTCTATGCATTAGCACTATACTATGTATAGATGGCAACAAACAAACTGAAGACTGCAAAGATTTGGAACATGAATGAACAAAGCGAAAAACCTACAAATGTAACTCAAACATCTTTTGTCATTGTTCGTTCACATTCGTTTATGTTTGTTCTATGTTCATGTTCATTTGCTTGCATTTATGTTTATTCATGTTCCTCTATTCCCGTTCGTGATAGTATGTTCGTTCACGTTCATTTGCATAGTGTGGATTCAACTTAACTTTTGTGCAACAAAATAAATATAGTCAAACAGTCAAGTTTATTATAATACTATTTAATACAGAAAAAATGAAATATAACTTCTTGTGCAACAAAATGAATACCAGGGAACAGTATTTTTTCTGATTTTTAATGAAAAATTAAAGAATAAAATCAACTTCGATCTTTTTAACTTGAAAATTTGTTAATGACATTATTAACATTAGCAAAATTATGTACAGTCGACTCCCGAGATTCGACCGCTCGAGATTTGACCAACTCGAGAATTCGACCGGTCGAACTGGCCGACGTCATATCCGCACCACGCGGAGTTTTTCAAACTTTCTCAGACTTTGTTAAAGCTGTTGTAGTAGTGTAAATTTGTGCTGATTTCACTCGTTTTTTAGTTTTAATCATTTATAATAGGTTTAGTTTATCTCCAGATATCGTTATTCCTGTTATAGTAGTTTGAATTTGTATTAATTTCGCTCGTTTTTTAGTTTTAATCATTTATATAAGATTTAGTTTCTCTCCAGAAATCATTATTCCTGTTATAGTTGTTTCAATTTGTATTAGTTTCGCTCGTTTTTTAGTTTTAATCATTTATATAAGGTGTAGTTTCTCTCCAGACATCGTTTTTCCTGTTATTGCAGTTTGAATTTTTACTGATTTCGCTAGTTTTTTAGTTGTAATCATTTATATTAGTTATTTTTTATTTTTAAATTTATCCCTTGACATGGCATCTAAAAGGAAATTTAATAGTGATAATGCGAGTGCATCCAATAAAAGAGTGCATAAGACTCATAGTTACGAATTTAAATTAAATTTTTAAAGCGTGTTGATCAATAGGAAAGCCATGCTGAAATCGCACGGCCAGCAGAAGCTGCTTCGACATCGGAGGCAAGGACTAACCCACCCAATTCCCTAGTTAATAGCAAATCCAGTAGCCCCTGTTCTTCCAACTAAAATTTCTGAACTTTGTATTAATAAACTAACTCCTGTTGACGCAGTTGTAAAAGATTTTAGGAAATAAAATATTGTCAATGTCATTGTTTTTAAAATCCTAAGTAATTTTCTCCTTTTTAATAACTTTTATATAATTTTGCTGTGATAACCGTATAGTTTTATGCATAGATATATTCAGTACTGTAACAAGTTGGGCCACAAACCGTCTTTGCTAGGGCTATTTAGGGATGTGCTGCGATCTGCATGTATGCGCCGTTTATTAAAAAATTTGAAATTCGAATAGTCAAAATATTACTCGTGATTTTCCTGTTAAATGTGTTGGTAAAGTACAAATACAAGTAATTCCTTCATTTAAATGACATGGGAAACGATGAGGCAGATTGGATTCAATTTAGAATTTTTTTACGCAAGATAGTCATACGAAAAAAAGATTTTTTCTTTACAGTGCGCGTATAAATTATATATTAAATTTTTTTTGTCAGTTCATAACAATATTGTTTTATTAACATTTGAGTAATGTTATTTTATGTTTATTTAACGCGAGAGTGAACTTGGTAATTTTATCCCGAGTGTTAGTGTAACGAAAATCGGCGTTCGACATTCGACTGTTCGAGATTCGACCGCATTTTCAGGAACGCGTCCCAGTCGAATCTCGGGAGTCGCCTGTATATGCAAAAGTACTAGGCCAGACATTGTTGATCACCATATATCGTAAAAACTTACTTGCTGATTTAGGTTAAATCAAAGCTCACATGCATGCAGTTTTTACTGTGGGGATTTTGCAAGTGTATAAAAGTTACATAGGGGAATATGCTAATATTATTCATGCACCCCCAGGTTGAATACCACTGGTTTATGCCATTGAATGCCTGCTATTTTGACAAGACAATATAATTTGATATTTGCAATTTAAATAATGACTATGCTATCAATTGTTGTTCCCAAAGTCAATGAATTTCAAAACAGTGATTAACTTAAAAAAATTAGAGAGACATCTATATTTCTTTTATTGTGTCATGATGATTTCTTCTTGTATGACCAATGCAGCTTAAGAATGATGGATGTTAAAGATTGCTGGTCACAGAAAAAATCATCAGTGGCAGTAAATAATTGCCATGACTGACAACTATGATACAAATATGTAATTATAGGTCGACTGGACTCAAAAGACCCTTCTAGCAAAAGTGGGCAGAGCAATGGAGGATGACGGGAGCTCACTGGGTACCCCCACTCTTTCAGCTTTGGATAACTTAACACCGTACGGATGCTCGCGCGGGATAATCGATGAATTTTCTATTTAATATTTCATGATTTCTGATAAATTATTTACTTGTTTTGTTTATAAAATATTTTTGATTACTGACTGATGGGCTATAACAAGTATCAAATCATTTATTATAATAAATATGCATATATTAATTTCTTAAGTCCAAGCAGATGAGTATGCATATATTAATCCATGAAATATCGGTTGAAGTATTTTTAATTACATTAGTAATAAAATTAATGCCACAATTAATAAAGAATTCATTCACTATTACCAGGAGAAATGTGTATAAAATGAAAAAGACTTTCCGAAACACGTTCCGACGCTACGTCCTAGATGTCCTCTGAACCCAAAAAGAAAAACCAATAAACTGTGAACTCTAAAAGGCTGAAAACACGTGCCATTCTAGCTATTGAAAAGGAGGAGTCATAAACAAATAAACAAAAGAACCCCTAGCATAAAGTGTAGGCACAGGAGCCATGATGAGCTAAAATAGTGAAAAATATTAGCCATGAGCGAAAGGTTACATTGTACTGTGCGTGAATGTTCCCTTATTTAGAACCTTTCAGAATTGATACTTTTTCAAGATTATGAGGTGGCTCAGTTGAAGGGACTGAATCTATTTTGTATGAGAATAAAAGGAAGCCTCAGCTGAAGGGACCAAATGAAAACAAGTGTGGAAATTAACAAATAAATTCATGCTTCTATATCGTTTACCAACAATGCAAAAAATCATTTCTATAACAAGTAGTTTTAAGTAAAAACAACAAACAACATTACAAGACGACATTTATTCCCAAATTAAATTACAATTATTCTAAAGAGTGACTACATGCACTTAATCTCCCGTGCTTGTCCTCTCAATGGTCTCCCGGAAACGGGCGTACTTCTTGATGAAGATCCATTTCATTCAAAAACAACAATAACCTCATAAATAACAAATAAAGAAAATCAAAAGAAACATCGAAATGATGAATAACAATAAAAATAACAAATACTGTAAACAATCAACAAATACTTCAAAGAGCAAGATACTGGGGAGATCGAAACGTTCAAATGTGTGCGCTGAAACTGACTGAAGTTGCCGAAGTAATGTGGAAAGGGGAAGAAAGTGAAAGAAAGAAAGAAAGCACCAACTGGAGGGATAAGCTATGGCACAGGTTCTTTTGAGTCCAGTCGACCTATAGCTCAATAGTTAAGGTACAAAACCAGAGAAACAGAAAAAGACATGTTCAAGACAACCAAATTACAATAAGATCTTTCACATAGACCACTTCAGAACATGGAATGACAACTCAAACCAAGTTCTTGCAAAGGAATGGAAGAATCATTGTGTGCTAAGAGTCAACCACTAGATAACCATGTGGTGAGCCATAGAAGATATTTATTACGTTACATCTTAAAACACCATTTGACTTAGCTCTCTCTTCCCTGTTGAGGAACTCTCCCTTTTCCAGAAAAGGAGGTTAATTTCCTATCTGTATTGCCTTCCTCCAAGAATCAATGGCATTTCCAGGTTCTAGGAGTAAGATGACCAAATGCCGCCCATCCTGTCGACAGAAAAAGCTTGGAAGGCCACCTGCAGTTTTAGCCTGAGCCTTGGGCACCCAAGCTTTGTTTTGTCTGCAGACAGTACACATGCATAGTACTCTCAGCCTTCTACATAACGTATGACCCTACTGGAAAACTGATATGTGGGGAAGAGGTAGAAAGAGCATGTGAACTATTCAATACGTAGTACAAGATTTAAGGGTTTATTTTTTCTAGTGCTCAGAAACATTGGTGGGAGATAATTACCCCCTTCACCCTCCCCTATATCTGTCCTTGAGGCCAATGTCAAAAAATAATAATGTACTGGTTACTTTGTTCCCTCTATGTTTTTGTTTCACTTGCATTTAAGACAACAAAAGAAGGTCGAAATTCACTTCCGGTATGCGGGGTGTATGAAGTTGAATCTGTTCCAAGCCAGCTTCCAAGCACTTTTAAAATTTTTGGTAGCCACTAATGCCAATTGCTCATTTCCTCGCTAGAGGTATAATTTCAAAGTATAAGGTGGCCCAAAAGTGGTGCCCCATAGGGACTTTAATTAATACAAGAACAAATCATAACAAATGGCAATTTTTTCACCATCATCTACCTCGGAGACTTAGAGACATTATTTTGGCAACAAAATTATTCTAGTAACAACATTTTTGTAGTAAAAATATTATTTTAGTAATCATTCAGAATCCTAAGGAGCTAATTTATACAAATCGCTATGGGGTGCGACTTTTGGGTCATCTTGTAGATCATATATGTCTTATAATAGAACAGGATTTCCCAAGAAAATGGGTTCCTTTTACTTCCGGGATCACTGGAAACCAGGATCCCAGGTTCCTGCTTCATAAACCCTATTGTGGATATGGAACACGAAACAGAACCAAGGAAGTGAAGTGTTTCTCTATCTTTGCACAGCCATATTTGCATTTCTTTCAATGTAATACAACAAGAATGTCTTTCAGATGCACTTAGAAAGGTCTCTACTAATAGATCTGGGTGATCCTGCTTGGTTTGTTTGGGTTCTGTCTATCAGCTCATAATAACCCGGATCATATCTTCCTGTGCACATGCTCTCATATTTCTGTCTAAACGTGACCGAGTGAAAGAGTCTTGAGAACCTCAGGATCATTAGGTCCATTTGCAATCAGCATCTTACTAGTTTGCAAAGGGAAAGACTAATGAAGTTTTTGGGACTATTTTTGTTCTTAATTTAGAGATTTGAGCTGCTTCATTCACATTTTGAGCATTCATTCTTGGCTAATTTTTTCCTAACGAGATTTAAAAGTCTTCTATTTTCGTATTATTTATCCTTAGAAATGTTTTGAAAATTGATGAAAGAATGACTGATTCGCTTTTAGGAAGAAACTCAAATGCTGAAAAAAAAATTAGAATAGAGTGCGCATGAGGGTGAAAACATAGGAAACTTGTAAATCTTTGTGTGCTTGCATCTATAAGTCAAGTACATGTAGATGTGGCACAATAAATTTGATGTTGCATAATTACCGCATTCACAAAAAATAAATACTTTATGTTAAATAAATGAGAAAACATTTGCCTTTCACAATAAAAACCATTTGAAAATCGATCAAAAATTTTCTTACAATAATAAACTAAAACAAGCATGGCATGGGTTGGTACCCTGCACTGAGGTCAGTGGCATGTGAAGAAATCGAGGTCGGTATGGTGTATAGCTCTGTTGATTTTGGTCTGGAAGAGTCTATTCTTGAAATCCAGGCTGTGCTAAGGAGAGGGTAAAATTCTCTGCCAAGACTCCACTTAGAGCTAAATCCCAAGGTCATTCATTTCCCCTTCACTTTCCCTCCCCTTAAACGTCTTCCCATAGGAAGTTCGTGCATTTAGGGGCTGTAAGCTTTCAATACACCTATACCAAGGTTGGTGCTGAAGGGTTGAACATTAATCCCAGCATAGTACCAACTTCTTGATTATATCATAAAAATCCTCATCAAGTTCAAGTATCCATGTTACAATTCTTCATCATTTTCAAAATGTCCATAATCCAAATATTTCTTCAAATTCATAAAGATATGGAAATCAGTGGTTGCAAGTTCTTGACTGGTAGATGGTCCATACCTTCCTAATTAAAATGGCACTACAAATGCTGAGTTGAAGCTGTAGTGTGACGAATTGCATTGTCATTAAAAAAAAATTTCATAATGAATTTATGCAGAGGTTGTCCCTTTTCCTGGCAGATATCAAATAATTATACTTCCACTTCTGACCATGGATTAATTATTCATTCCACTGTGCAACTGACACTGAAGGCAACACAGGGTGCCATCAAGTTGCTGCGCCAGGAGATACTCATTTCCATGATGATAATTCAGATTTGCAGAGATTTGTTTTCTAAACAGTGCTGTAACCTTACTTTGATATCTCCTCATATGTTTGAATATTCAGAAAAAGTGTAGATGAAGACAGATTCTTACTCTTTGTTAAGAAATCTATTACTGTATTACTATTATAAAATGAATTAAATTTATACTAACCTCAGTACTGAACGTGAGATCCCCTAGATCACTAACATGATTCTTCATTAAGTATCTCATACCATTGAAGAAGCTAATATCCTCGCTCTCCATATCAGTATATTTCACTGGAATGCCCAAAATATGCTTCAAAAATGAATTCACAAAGTGACACTCCAATGTCTGGCCTTCCCAAACAGCTTTAGCTGAAATAGAAATAATATTTTTTAAAAATTGATTTGAATATTATTAAAAATAAACAATTTTATCCTGCAAGCCAAAGGAAAAGAAATTTTTTCATCAGATTACTAGTCTTCTAAAATTAAAGCCTGAATAATAAATTTGATTTATTTTTTTGATGGTATGGGCAGCTTAAAAATGAAATTTTCAAAAAATTATATCTGGATTTTGCAGGCATTTATTAAAAGCATAACTATTGATTAAATTTGAGCATAGTGACTAAGTTTACATTCAAATTTCAAAGGTTAAGAAAGCAAGTGAAAGCAGATGAAATACTCATTTCAAACACCTTGAAACACAAAAACACCTTCAATAGAAAAAGAAATAATATTTCAATGTAGGAACTACCGGAGTTTATCCAGTGAGCAATCCTGATTAGACAGAGCATGTCATCATTAGGCTTGGATGTGAGACTGCTCAAAACAAAAATATTTCAGTACCAAGAGAGGTGAGGAGGAGAAATGCATATTAGGAAAATACTTTGTAAAAGGGAGAGAAGGAAAGGGAAGAGGGATGTGAGTAGAAAGGAAAATAGAAGGGGAAGGAAAGGTGGTTGCAGAAAGGATGGCTTAAGGATTTCATGGATGCAACAAAATTTCAATAGAACCAAGGAGGTCAAGTGGTAAAACATGCACATATGTGTTGGTAGAGGAATGAGCATGGAAGCAATGTAGGGACTAATGCAAATCTCAAAATTTTTCTGTCTATTGAGTCTATAAACATTTCAGTCAGGAGGGAAGACAGTGATAAGCCTGTTGCTAAGCACCTAGATTCTTTCTGTAGACTTAAAATAAAATTAATATTGTGAAATGGACACTTTTTTAATTGTTGTACTACAACATTGTTGAGGGAGAGGATCTCTTATGCTATGTATAGAGCTTCATTTACTATGACACTGGGGTAAAGTTTGGTGATGTCAAACAATACCAGAAACCAGTTTATGCATGGAGAGCTTGTTAACATCTTTCAGTTTATCTCTAAATACTAGAGCTTATAATTCTGTTTAGGTGAAAAAAAGGTTAAGTAATGAATGAGGGAGGACACACTCAATGCTAGGAGGCAGGTGGGAAGATATATTAGAGCCAGCTGGTCATGTGAGGATGTTGGTTTAATAATTTTAAGTAGGCCATATAGTTTCGGTTAAAAAGGATTATGATTTGTCTTCACAAATTGCTCTTTCGGGATATAGCAAAGCACTTTTGGGTTACATCTTTGCTGTATTTCTGAAGGATTGCAGAGAGGTCCCTTGGGAAGGGTTGCACTTGTTAAAATATTCAGCTCCGTCTGTGACAGGGTTGCTCAAGATGTCGAATGCTAACTTATTTTAGGTCAATATGTGAACACTTTGCTCTGGCATACACTTGTGATTTTCTGCTACTGATCACAATATCTGAACATTTTAGACAAATTACTTCTATATAAGGAGCAGGGCTGGTACAGACAACAAACAGCAGAAGTACTGTGGCAGGCAGGTCTGGATTAAGGGGAAGGCTCTGTCTCTTATGGCAGCATATATTTGAAAATCAAACATCACATTATCACTTGGGTTTAGGGGCTGAGACAGCTGGTTTTGTTATGGTCCTCAAATGTGTTGGCAAGTTCCTGTTATCTTTTGGTTCCTTGATTAGTAATGTAATTCATCCAATGCATAATTACAAAGTGACAAACAAACAGTATCCTCTTTTCACCAAACTTGACTAAGTAATTTGAGTTGTGTCTAAACTTTTAGTTTTTTATATGGATTCAACCAATATTTTCAATTCGCAAATCCCAGTACAATTTTAAGCTAATCAGAAACAACTTTGCATATGTCATGATGAGTCCTCAAGAAAAGGGCATACACAAACTAGTCATTGTAAGATCTTTGGTTGCAGAGATATTGCAAAAACTGCCATTTTGGAGCACCTGCAATTATGTCTTGTTTATAGCAATTTCAATATGGTGCAATTGGCATCTCAGGATATACTAAATTTTTATTTTTTGAAAACATTAAAAAATAAAGTTGCTGTCTGTTTTTATGGTACCAACACTTTTATTACTTATCTTCACTTCTCTGATCAAATGATACTCAGTTATGTTTTTCACACTAATTGAAGGCAAATTTGTCATTTATATGTTTATTCATTTTATCTCTATTTCACATGTTCACTTTTACTATGTTTTAAGTTGGTTTGCTATGAGTATACATACATTTGGTGTTATGTTAACATTGGAAATTTTATACTTGTAACATAACTGTTGGGATTGGTATGGTAAGGTTTGCTTTGTGTATGTTTTTGTTTTGGGTTGGGTCAAGTGAACTTTCACTTTTATAATCAGTACTCATTTGTTATTCTTATGTTATTTTTCTGTTGGTGCTTGTTACACTTCATTGCTACTGGAATGTAATAACATATCTGCTCCATTTTGTTAGAGCTTTAAAAATCTTGCTTTTACTTAATCTGTCAATGCAATAAATTTTGAAGTATCAAGAAAAGCTGGTATTATAAGTTTTTTAGTATAGTTTTGGATGGTAACACACATGGACCATATTAGTTTTGGAGTCCATTCATAAGCCTGTTTGCCTTTTAGCAGGATTTCATAAATATTATTAGCTCGGAATTTAAAGATAAAATTATCTTTTGTGGTCTATATTCGCAAATATTTCATTTAAATTTCACAGGATTAAACGAAGTAAGTTTCAAAGTCGTTAGTGAAATTCCATCCATCGTATGGATATGTTTATTCTGCCGTGCCGAGAATAACAACAGAATATCAAAAATGCCCACCGACATCGAGAGCTGAAAGAAGGAACTAAATATTCTCAAAGGAGTCCCAGGCAAGGTTGGGACAAAAGAACCATCTGATGAAACGAAATATCCACCAGAGACAAGACATTTACTTAAAAAACCGGTGTCCAGAAGGCCAGGAAAGATAGAAAATGATGCTCCTACAGCGACAAAATCAATGACTATGGATCATAATACACTCCCTCGACCAATGCCAGTGTATTCACAGGGAGGTTGTGACCAACCCCAGAATTTGAGGGATGGCGCAGAAGCAGCTCCAAGTCCACAAGAAACTTCAACCGACAACGATAATTTCATGGTCGTCAAATATAAGAAAAGGTACCGCAGAAATAATGCCAAATTTATGGTTCAAACGATGTTTCAAACAACTTTTCTGGTGTTCCACGACTCGCCTGGTTTTGTGTTAGCCATGTTCACCCAACATCTTCTTGTAACGACATTCTTGATTACCTAAAAGGCAAATTTGGCGATCAGAACTACTCGTTTGAAAATATCTATACAAGTGAATATAGTTCTTCCTTTAAAGTTGGTACAAACTTCTCATTACTGGATTAATTGAGACAATCCAGCAACTGGCCAAGCGGTGTAAGTGTTAAACGATTTGATTTCCGTATCACACAGAAATCAGGCTCTTCCAACATAAATGAACAAGAACATTCTGGCAATCAAACTACCTCAGAAAATAGTGCCAGTGAAGTTTCGATAACTCACTCAAGTGAAAAAAGAGTAACTCGAGGTCAATGTGGTATCAAAAAGCCAAAAACTCTATGACTATCAAATTCAAATAATCCTGGTATAACTTCTGTTTCCAAATCCCATCCTGACCACTGTTCTGACTAGAGAGTGCCTGTTCTTAATTTTTTTATGTAAATTTTCAGTCCCTAAGAAATAAGACTTATTCCCTTGAATTACTTTTGCAAGATCTTGAGGTCGATATTTTATTATTATCTGAGCATTGGCTTATAGAAATGAGATTTGTTTCCTTAATATTAAAGGCTTTACTCTGACTTCTCACTTCTGTTGCAACCAACATAAGTGTGGAGGTATGGCAATCAATGGAAGACCAAATGTAAAAATCAAATGCTCAAATTTCAAGGGAAGTAATGAGAAGGTATGTGAATGCTCTGCTTCCTTGTTAAGTGTAAATTCTTTATCTTATGTTATACTCTCAATTTATCGCCCTCCAAATAGTAAAATAAGTGATTTTCTGCATAGTCTCAGTGATACTCTCCTGTTTATATCCCTTAAAAATGTAGATGGTATCATAATATTTGGTGATCTAAATATTGATATGTTAAAAGACTGCCGATAAAACAGATCTTGTGAACCTTCTGCTAACTTATGGGTTTTACGTTATTAATGACGAACCAACCAGAATAACGCTTTACTCATACTCTTAAATAGACTATGTAATATCTAATATGAACCTCCCTCTTAATTCTTGTAAAACCATTAATACTGGTCTTTCTGACCATCTTGGCCTGTATTTAACTGCTAATTTTCAAAAAAACCTGGTTGTGCTAATATTTCTTCTTTATCTTTATCCAAACGATTTTTTACTTCTGAAGCCATTGACAAATTTCTTTCCCTACTGTCACATGAGTTATGGTCTGATGTTTTTGATGTTGTTTATGTTAATGGTAAATTCAATGCATTTTTGAACAGTTTTTTGATGTACTTGAACCATGGTTTTCCTCTAAAAACCATCAAACAGATAATATATAATTTTAAAAGTAAATTGTATTCCCAGGAACTAAGAGTGAATGCTGATTATGTTCATAAACTTCATTTTAGAAGTAAGTTTATAGACCCTGATCTCCTCCCTCTTTACAAGAGAGCTCACAAGGAGTTTAAGTCATGTTTAATACAGGAAAGGCGAGCCGCTATAGAGGCATATTTAAACAAATCTGCAAATATAATCAAATCCCCATGGGGCATCATCAAACAGAACACAACTGCCACCACCTGTAATTTAAGTCCTGCACATATAAATTTTGGCGACAGTGACATTTCTGATCCTGAAGAAATAGCTGCAGGTTATAATATACAATTTTGTAGCTTGCCAAACGTTATTCCTAATGCTCCTACCTACACTTCTAAAACCAGCAGCCAGTGTCCCTCTTCTCATTCTATCTTTTTATTTCCTACTGATGCTGCTGAAATCATATCCTCTATTAAATCATTTGATAACTCCTACTCTTCTGGTTCTCATAATATCCCGATGCCTGCTATGAAAACTTGCTCCACTCTTATTGCACCTTGTTTATCTGGCGTAATAAACCTATCCATCCTTACTGGTCAATTTCCATATATTCTTAAATATGCGAGAGTGACTCCAGTCTCTAAAAAATATTGTCTTTCCAATTCTGAAAACTATCAACTTACCATAAATACCTGCCTATAATGCGCACCCTCATATAAAGCGCAGGGGGGGTTTTCAGCCTCGTAATCTATGATTTTTCTATATACCTGCATATAGTGCGCACCGATTTTTTTAGTGTTACCATTCCAGAATAAAGTAGATGGTGTAAGGTGTTCTAAAGGAATGACCAAATTATTGGTATTATGTATTGGTAACATAATGAAAGTGCGAAATGAAATTTTTGAATAACGTTCCAAAAGAACGTCAGCTAACTCAATCATTACATACTTTATGTTTACTTACAAGGTGATATTAGGACATACACAATAAATCGAATTATATTAATTTCATAGAATGGCATATGACATTCTTTGAGCTAATAAAATGGAATGACGATAGTCCTGTTTTTTACATAAGGATTTAGTCTCGCCTGAGGTGGATGGGTTTGCCCAACCTTCAATTTTAGCCTTATTAGAACACTCGGGAGCACATAAACACGATAGCAAATAACCATAATTAACTACAGACTCGATGAATCAAGAATAAATCACGTATGATTGCTGAGAGAAAGGTAGGGAACGATAACTTTAAATAGTTCTACAATAAGCATCAACTCCCAGCATACACAAAGGCATCAGCTGCCATTGTTTCTCATTGTAAAAAGTACCAGTATCTCATCACCAGGTCGGGCGACAGGGTAGGGTGATGTCATGCATAAGATGAAGATTCTGATAACAACATCGAAGAAGAATGCTCCAGTGATGAAGAATTTCATGGTTTTTAAAATTAATAAATACTAAATTCATTCTTTTCATATCTAATTAATGTATGTTTATAGAATTAGTTAATAAAATTTTACTATTATCTATCTTACTTTTCGTAAAAATCGCCAATAAAATATGAGGATACCTGGGCAGTAATTACTGTGCCGAAATTGTGGAAATATGAGGTCAAATGAAAATAGGAAGATTGTGTACCCTCGTATAACACGCATCCTAATTTTTAACTCGAATATTTCGAAAAAAATAAGTGCATATTATATGCAGGTATTTCTATCCTTTCAGCCTTCTCAAAAATAATTGAAAAGATATTTTATAAATGCCTAACTGACTATCTTAAATCGTATGAACTTTTAACCAATAATCAACATGGTTTCAAGCAAGGAATGTCAACTTCCACCGCTGCCTTCCAACTCAATAACTATAATCATCTTGCCTTTAACAAGAAACAGCTTGCTATAGGAATATTTTATGACCTTAGTAAAGCATTTGATAGCATTAACCATAACATACTTCACTGCAAATTAAATAGCATTGGCATCACAGGCAACGCACTAAACTGGATCCATTCTTACTTGGCAAATCGACATCAAATTGTAAGTTATTCTCAAAAGATAACTGTTGGAACAACAACCGTACAATATAAACCCAGGAAAATAATATGTGGGGTTCCTCAGGGATCAATCCTTGGGCCCCTAATTTTCATTGTTTTTATTGATGATCTGTCAGACCATTTCTCTAGAAGTTTCCCAATTCTATATGCCGATGACACTTCTTGTTCAGTAACTGCGGATATCCCTACTGAGGTTATTAACTTCGCCATAGTATCTGTAAAAGAAATGGCTGAAGGGTGTGATTCCAACAATTTAAAGATAAACTATAGTAAAACCTTATATTTACAATTTCATCCAAGGAATTCCTCGCCATCTGGCAGTCCCCTGGTTAAACAGAATAACTCCAGCATATGCAGATCAGAGGTTATGAAGTTTCTTGGCCTAAATATTGCCGAAAGACTTGACTGGTCAAATCACATTAATGCCATAGTAAAGAAAGCTTCAATTGGCATTTTCATGATCAGAAAACTAGCACCCATAGCATCTATCTCCATTCCAAAATCAATTTATTATGCTAAAGTAAATTCACACCTAGCATATGCAATAATATTTTGGGGTAATTCTGGCATGTTTAAAAAAGCTTTCTCAACACAAAAATGAGCCATCAAGACAATACTTAGAGTTTACTACCGCACTCCTGGTAGGCCTCTATTCCGCTCACTCATTATACTTACCCTTCCCTCAGTGTACATATTACAATGTGCTACTTTTGTAAAAAATAACCACAACCAATTCCTCACAAATACTGAATACCACAACTATGGTACTCACTCAAGGGATGATGTTCATATCAATGGTTACTCCTACTCCCTATGCCAAAAAGGACCCCACCACTCGGCATTCCTAATTTTTAGTCATCTGCCCACTGACATTAAATCACTTTCCTCTCCAAACACCTTCAAAAACAAGGTGAAAAATCTATTACTGGCTAAATGCTATTACAGTGTGGATGAATTTATGGCCGACTAGCTGATACAGCTGAAATTTTGTAATGAAATTTTGTGTTTTGTATATATAATTTTGATTCATCCATGTCATTATTTTGTGACATCGGCGTAACAATAAATATATTATTATTATCCATGTGAACTATGGGTTAGTATGTTAGAATATGGTTGTTTTGTTTTGTTTGTGTTGCTACAATAATAAAAGGGAAGCATAAATGCTTTCAATTTAATTTTGAAAATGGACGAAGATCATATTAAAACTACTTAACTGAGGTGAGGTATGTTGTAAATAACTTTTGAGTGATTTTGGGTTTTGTGTTTTTTTAAATGGTAAATTTCTAATGAAAATACATTGTTATATTATAATAATGCAGTTTGTTCTTTAAGTCTGAAGTTTGCTAAATCATACACATACATAAAATATTCCAGAAATTTACATGAACGTTCTAAAAAAAGGCTGCTTTTGCAGTTCTTCTTAACTTGTTTACTTCTGCACTAGCCAATCACTATCCCAAGGTCTACAATTTCAACCTTATTAGATCAACTGTGATGCACCATAGTTTTTTTGCTTCATTCGAGCACCAAATAAATATTTAGCAGCATATAGGGGGATAATAATTTACATTAATTATTAGAAACCATAATAAATATTGTTTTTTGGCATATATGAGGCACTGTAAGTGTTCAGCCATTTCTTGGTTTTTGCTCCCCACCACTTTCCCTCCGTTGGACGATTTAGTCAACTCAGCTGGGAAACGTGCCACCGGAAATACCGGCTGGGTGAGGTGTACATTGCACATTCTTTTCCCTCCCCCTTATACCTCCCTCTTCCCTTCCTTCCCATGCAAGACTAAGCACTTGATATGTGCGTGGGAGGAAGCACCAAGGGACTGCCGACACGTGTGGGATGCTTCTTATGGCAGTCGTGCGTCAGATCTGAGGGGGAATAAAGTAAATCTTACATCCATGAGTGCTTTAATTTGCTGTTTCCTGCTTTCTCCCTGACGGCCCCAAAATCCATGTTGGGACTAACAATTTTGTGTCAAAAGATTGACACGAATCAATCGATCCATTTATTCGTGTTTCGGGGAGGATAGCATATCAACGATAAAAGTTGTCGCATAGAGTCATGGCCGGGAAAATGAGTATCGGGGGATGAGAAAGGGAGCTTTATCAGGTCATCGAAGAGTTTGATGAAAAGTTATGCAGACTCGCCGAAGAAAACGAGAGGTTACGGTAACGAGACACAAATCGGTCGCCTCCATCGGTACAGCATGGGAACTATAGGCTGATAAGTAAGATCGGGAGCATTGAAGGGAAGCCGGATGGGAATGTCCAAAGCTTCTGCGAAAGTGTCGAACAGATAGTGGCGCTCAGTGCAAGGGAGCAACCGAGGAGGTGGAGGATTTTGCCGACTGGGTGAGGAAAGCCAACACCAATACCTAAGATGCGACGGGAACCCCGGAGTATTCTACCGCCGTGACGTACGAGGCCGACCAACGGGCCTTAGATGCATTTTTAAATGGTTTACGCGGCGAATTGGGACGCGGGATTGCTATAGGCATGCTGTGTTGGGAAGAGAGAAGCTTTTAAACGCCCAAGGGCTCAGCGAATCCGCCCAAACCGGGTCCATGTAAGAGTGGTGCTTCCTAGGGTCGAACCTACAAGCGTAGAGGATTTAGTGGCTGAAGTAACTGTTGGGGGGCGGAAATGCAGTTGGCTTGTAGATACTGGTGCTAGTTGTTCCCTGATAGTGAAGGATGTGTATGAGATAGGGAGGTTGAAGAGATCGCCATATAGAATAAAGGGTATTACGGTAGGGGTAGTGTGGAATTATGGAGAGATGACAGTGCCAGTCAGTATGCAAGAGACAAGTTATGAATTGTGCATGCAGGAGGTAGACTCCATTGGGGGATACGAGGGGATACTCAGTCTTGATTTCCTCAGCAAGTATGGGGGCGTAATTGATGTGCGTGCAAGAACCCTACGCATGGGTTGTAAGATGGTGGTTCTTCGAGGAGGCGAGCGAGACGCGCAGGAAATTAAGACGGACCAGGCAGTGCAAGAAATAAGGGTAAAGGAATGTGAAATCCCTGTTAGATTATTGGTAGCTGAAGTTATTCCACCGTGCAGTGAGAAGATTATTCGCGTTAGTGTCTCTAAAGAGGAAATAATCGGGGGTAAACTGTATATTACCGAGCCAGAGAAATTAGAAATGAATTATTGCTGCATAGCGAGAGGGCTTTGCAAAATATCTAAAAATATTGATATTGTGTTACAGGTCGCTAATTTTGTTAAGGAGGAATTAATTTTGAGAAAGGGTACACGCTTGGCCACTATGAGTGAAATGGAGGAAGTAAAGACGAGTGGGGAAGTACAAAGACAAATAAGTCATATTCGGGCGTCGAGAGAAATTAGAGAAAAATAGTCTTTACGGAAAAATTGCAACACTTGGAAAAATCGGAATGCGAAAAAATGTTACCCCTTCTGGAGGAGTTATTTGCTGAAAAGGGCATGCCATCGGCGACTGACATGACGTCACATTGGATCCCAACAGGAAAAGCGGCGCCCATCTACCGCAATCCCTACCGAATTCCACATCATCAAAAACCTTTGGTAGAGAAATTTATTGATGAACAGCTGCGCGCTGGAATTAT
Organism: Tanypteryx hageni; assembly: GCA_028673005.1. Classification (NCBI taxonomy): domain Eukaryota; kingdom Metazoa; phylum Arthropoda; class Insecta; order Odonata; family Petaluridae; genus Tanypteryx; species Tanypteryx hageni. The sequence continues at coordinate 737,882 of JAJPWW010000323.1, read as the reverse complement.
TGTGCCATCCGAGAGCCCTTGGGCTGCCCCTATAGTATTAGTGCCAGAAAAATCTCTAGACGGTACTCCCAATTACAGCTTTTGTGTTGATTTTAGGGCAAGGAAAAGGACTTCGTGGAGTTAAGTTTGAGAGAAGACGTTATACCCATTTGGTGATATGTGTAATAATTTGGGAATGACTTTAGTGTAGTGACCTTGTGAATGTATTTCTTTTTGTTATTTTTTGGAGATATGAAATTGCTTGTTTTGCAATATGTAATTTGAAATTGTTTTAGTTTGTAAAGGAAAAGTTTCACTTATGTTTCACTTTTGAGTTGATGGGGGTCATGTAAGCGTTCAGCAATTTCTTGGTTTTCGCTCCCCACCACTTTCACTCCGTTGGACGATTTAGTCAACTCAGCTGGGAAACGTGCCGCCGGATATACCGGCTAGGCGAAATGTACATTGCACATTCCTTTTACTCCCCCTTATACCTCCCTCTTCCCTTCCTTCCCATGCAAGACTAGGCACTTGATATGTGCGTGGGAGGAGGCACCAAGGGACTGCCGACACGTGTGGGATGCTTCTTATGGGCAGTCGTGCGTCAGATCTGAGGGGGATTAAAGTAAATCTTACATCCAAGAGTGCTTTTAATTTGTTGTTCCCTGCTTCATCCCTGACGGCCCCAAAATCCATGTTGGGACTAACAGCACCCTAGTTTTTAGAAGAATTTTCAGGAAAAAAGTATTATGGTTTACCAAGACATTTAGGAAGGGCCAAGTCATGTATCATTTCCAACTGTGATTAAGTTCGTATCCGAAAACATTTACAGAAATATTACAGTGTGATAAGAGTTAAATATTGCATTTTAGATAAACTTAATTTGTAAAATAAATGGGGATGACCTAAAACATATCGTGACTAAAATTTTAATTAAAAAAAAATAATGCTCCTAAATGCTATGGTCCTTTTTTATGGTCCCAAAATTATTTTTATTTACCTTCATTTGTACTTCACTCTCTGTTTAGTGATAGGCATTCCACTATAATTAAAGACAGAGTTGTTATTTATAAGGTTATTAGATTTATTTCTACTTCATTCATTCAATTTTATTGTTTTTTTACATTGGTTTTTCCGCAATTGCACTGTCTTTTGCAGTGATGCTAACATTGTAAGTTTTAAACTTGTTAACATTAGTGTTATGATATGCAGGTTTGGCTTCAATTTGAATGGGTTTTTGTTTGGGATTGGGTTAGATTAGGTTCAAGGCAACTAACTCGCGATCGTTAGTCATTTGTTATTCTGATGTTACTTTGCTGTTATTACCTTTGATACATGTCTGAAGCTGTGGTGTCACAACTGAATCGTAATTACACTAGTATTCCATTTTTTTTATTTTTGCGCTGGCCAATCATCATCAAAGATCTTTGTAATCATGAAGAATTTTTGGAACATCTCAAAGTAGTACACTATATTTATATTTTACCAAGTATATTTTACAAATACTTATGATATTTTGTATATATAAATTATTTTATAATCCGTTTTTTCATAGCAAATGTTATTAGAAAATGCTTATTTTTTAACATGAAAAATTTGTTTTATGATGCTGTTTTACAGCAATATGTTCATAATAAATAATTATTTAAAAATAATTGCCATATAATGTGTTTACTCGTGTAATACCAAACGTGTATAATGTTAAAAATCTAAAAAAAACTGTAATTTGTGTTATGGCTGCACTTAATCTTAAAGGAAGTAGTAGAGCTGAGAAGGAAAAGGCATACAAAACTATAGTCAGACTAGTATTAGAATACGCGGCGAATGTATGGAATCTGCATGGGATAGGTCAAAAAAGGAAAATACAGTGGAAACCGCTTAATTCGAAATGTCGGGGACCAGCGCAAATATTTCGTCTTAACCGAATTTCGTGCTAAACGAATTTCAGGATAAGCTTTTTTAAGACTGATTTGAGTTATTGATATAAGCTCGTAAATAAATCTTGACATAACAAATATGCGATGGAAACAGCACAGTAATTAGTTATAATAATGAAAACCTTATAATTTAATCATTACATATATACATAAAAAATTATTATATTTCAATAGTTTCATAAAAACAATGTACAAATATTAAGTATCAAGGTCGCTAATGTAGTTCAATTGTCTACTTCTTAACAAAAAATTCCATAATTTTTTTCTGTCTAGCATTCATAATGATCTTTTTTTTCGACAAATTGTTCCAAATCATCAACCGTCTCATACAAACTGTCCCCATCTGTTTGATTTTCCAAAAACCGACGCACACTTTTTAGCATTCCACGGATATCCGCAGCACTTGGCACTGACAACATTCCGTCGTCACAGTCATCTCCACTTTCACTACTATTTTCATTTTCTTTTGTTGCACTTGATTTAACAATGTCCACAATAACACTGTCTTCTAAAAGTTATGTAGTGGCAATATGGTCATCCACTGCTATATAATCATTCAGCGTGATTTCAGTTGTCAATCTCATTACAGACGACACGCGACCGAAGATATCGCACAATTCACTATCAGTAGATGTATTTACCCTAGTTTCCGTAGTCGATTCAATTTCATCCTGTCCAGAAAACCTATCAGCTATTGGCGAAGAGGAAAATCCAGCGTGGCGAAAACAATTTTCGATTGTTTTCGCTGTAACTGACTTCCAAGCGGCATACAACCAATGTAAGGAATGCAAAAGAGTCACGGGCTTAATTTCCTCATTTGATTCAATACTAGATAAATATTTCTTGAGTAATAACTTCCGATAGTGGCATTTTAGATTTTTTATAATAATCTGGTCACATGGCTGCAATACGCTTGTTGTATTAGGCGGCAGAAAGGTCAGTTTAATTGATTTCAGCTTTTCCACTTCTGGATGAGCAGGGCTGTTGTCGATAATTAAAGCTATTTAGCGCTTCTGGTGTGAAAAGCGCTTATCCAATGCTCTAACCCAGTCTGTAAAAATGTTTCCCGTCATCCAAGCTTTTTTATTTGCGGTGTATACCACGGGAAGCTTATTTACATTCTTGAAGCAGCGAGGATTCAGAAATTTACCCACAACAAACATCAGGATTTTTTCAGAACCGTCTGAATTGCAAGCCACCATTACCGTAATGCATTCTTTAGATTTTTTTTCCACCAGAGCACTGCTCATTTTTAAAAGCTAAAGTTTTTTCTGTGAAGCAGCGAAAAAAAATCCCGGTTTCGTCAGAATTAAAATATCCTTAGGCGCAAAGTCTGTTATTAATTTAGGCAAGGTAGAAGTTACCCACTCTGATGTCATATCACGAGAGACGTCACCCGACTCGCCGGAAACAGTCTTAAAAATTATCCCGTTCCTCACCTTGAACCGCTCCAACTATCCTGGACTAGACTTGAATTCAATTTCCAATTCTGATCCTAAAGCGTCAGTCTTCGCCATCAAAACCGTACCAGAAATTGGAGCATTCTGGCATCTTGCTAGCTTTAACCAGATGATCAGCGCCGCTTCCAAATCTTTGTGCTTTGCCATGCGTAGACGCTTCCGTTCCGTTTCAAACATGCTTCTCTCAAACACATGTTATTTTATCACGATTTTTTATAATTGTTGACAAAGTTGAAAAGGGAATTTTGAACTCTTTGCAGATGTCCGTTTTAATTCTATCACCCTTATCAACCGCTTGTAGGAGCTGCATTTTCACTTTCAGCGGTATTGCTTTTTGCTTACGCAATTTACCATCCATTTTTATGTGGGTCTTTTATCTTTTATAAAAATATAAAATCACAACTGAAAACGATCCCGAAAAAGAAAGAAGAACTTCGCTCACAAATTCGTTACACATTCGTTAACCGTTCCACACGGAAATTCAGAATCAACGGAATCAACTGAGTAGAACTGTTCTGCGTAGGGGTCTAGAGACGAGAGCAAGGGAGGAGTTGAGCATATTGAAAGACGGGAAAAGGGAAGGTACAGTACAGATAACAATCTGCACCTCCAAATCCTTCCTTTCATTCGAAGATGGTAGTTCCCAGAATTTAGTTTATTGCTGCCAAGGAAATCTCGGTAGCACCCTCTCAATGGGGGCGCGTGAGTTTCTCTGAGGTCTACTAATGACCATGCCTATTAAAAGAGAGGGGGAAGGAGGAGGTACAGCTGTGGTTCTGAGATTATTCATACTTCTTTGTTAAGAAACGAGAGGGTCGTTTCGTGTTATCCACATAATTTGACGGGGATTTATTTCCAGGGAACCGAAAAAATTTTTCGTGTTAACCGAAATTTCTTGTTAATCAATTCGCGTAAAACGAACTAATATACGTTGAAATGTATAGGCACCGGTAGGGACCGAGCCTGCATTTCGTGTTAACCGATATTTTGCGTTATACGTTTTCGTGGTAAGCGGTTTCCACTGTAGAGAAAGTTCAGAGGAAAGCTGCGAGATATGTGCTAGGTAGGTTTATAAAGGAAGACAGCATCACAGAAATGTTGAAAATTCTGGATTGGGAATCATTAGAAAATAGGAGACAAATTAACAGATTAGGGGGACTGTAGCGGGCATACAGCAATTATGAAGTATGGGAAGACTTTAGAAGTAGAAAGCAGGTGCCAAAATTTTTAAGGAAAAATAGCCATGAATTTAAAATTAAACTTAGTCCGCAGAAAACAAATACAGCAAAGTATTCGATTCTAAACAGGGGAATCAGCGAGTGGAATAAGTTACCTGAAGTGCTCTTCAAGCCCTTACCTAAGGATGCGAAACATTTTAAACGTAGGGTTAGTTCATATATGCATGGTAAATATAAGATGAACTGTGAGGAGGAATATTAGTAATATCCATATCTATGTAACTGTGCCCAAGTGCAGGAAAAGTAGGGGATTGTTTGGAAGGATGAAGAATGGTGGGGGACTTCGTGGGCCCCGTGACCGCTACAGTAGCCATGAAGACCTTCCATGAACCCACGAAAATCCGCACTCTAGGCACTGATTGTAATTAGTTTGAAATTGCATATTGTTAAATATTTTTTAATATTTCTTATATAATTTTTAAGGACATTAATTGTAAAATTGGAATATTAGAATTATATACTGTTTTCCTTGCCGGCTGGCCATATTGCAATGTTTTCTTAAATTAAATTAAATTTTAAATTAAATCAAATTTTTAATTAAATTATAAATTAAATTTTAAATTAAATTTTAAATTAAGTTTTAAATTAAATTTTAAATTAAATTTTAAATTAAATTTTAAATTGAATTTTAAATTAAATTAAATTTTTAATTAAATTTTAAATTAAAATAAATTTTAAATTAAATTAAATTTTAAATTAAATAAAATTTTAAATTAAATTAAATTAACTTTTTAATTAAATTAAATTTTAAATTAAATTAACTTTTGATTTTGATATTTTACAGCAATATCAGTTGAACAGTCTATCTGAAACCGAGTTTGATGATACAATTAGGGCAACAAGCAAATCTTTAAGAAATTACTTATAAATAATTTTTTATAATTTTTTAACATATGTAATCATAAGAAATTCACATTCACTGCCATTACATTACACTGAGACAACTCAAACTTATTTCAAGTTTACAGAGTGGTGAGCCCCAAAAATTTTAACAACAGGTTCCCTGAGCTGCCAAAATTTAAACCTCTGGATTCTTAACACTTTTTGTGCCAGTGCACTTTAAATTTTTCCAGCCCTTGGGGCCGGCCATTTTCTGTGCCACCGCATGAATGGTATAAGCATTCAATAAATCACACACAACTCCTGAACTACTGGATATATTTTAATGAAATTTTAAATGCATAGAAATTATATACCAGAGTAATCAATTAGAGTGTGGTATTGTTCAAAACATGTCCCTCTATAGAGTGGAACACAACAAAATCCACAAGTAAAGCGGGTTTCACTTCTCTTTTTCTTGGATGCACATATTCTACAGGGTCTTTGAGGAATTTTCTTGCTCCCAGCACTAACTATTTTCTCTACTTTATGCTTTTTCATGTCCTTTGAAAGTCTGCCTGGTGGGTCCATCTTAGGTGCATGCCTTGTATGAGAAATGTGAATGTTTTTCTCTTGTGTGTCTGAGATGGGCTCTTCTGGGCTCGTGTCTGGCAATGAGATGGGCTCGTGTGTCTGAGATGGGCTCACCCAGTTTCTGGCTACTTCATGCAGGAATTTTTTATACATAATTTGTTTTCCATTGAGCTCTACATACACTCTAAAAGAATTGAATAGGGCACAGTTCAATAAATACAGTACTGTCTTCTTTGACCACTTCGTGGTCTTTCTCATTATTGTGCAATATGACAGATATTGGTCCGCATGGTCTACTCCCTTCATATACTTGTTGTATTCCAAGATGGACTCCGACTTCCTTATTCTCTCTCCAGTTTTTCTGTCCCTCTTCTCAGATTCTAGGAGCCATGAAGAATGAATGGTAGAGATCATGCGAACCTCTCGCTTGTCTTTCCAAATTTGCACGAGAACATCTTTTTTTCTTCGGAATGCTGACTGGCCTTTCTGTAGTTTCACGGATTTCAGACATTAAGGAAGACCTCTATTTACTCTGACTGTGCCACAGATTCTTGTTCTGTTTTTGATAAGTTTTTCGGCAATACTTTGTTATACTTATCATACTTATACTTTATTATACTTATTATACTTTACTATTATAATAGTTATCCATGTAAACATGGTGCCACAAACATGTATTTGGCCCGAAAACTGACAGAATTGTATCTTCCAACTTATTACCCTCACCGGTATAAATTTGCAAATTGCAAATATATCCAGTGATCGCTTCACATACCATACGCACTAATATTCCATATTTTGTCAGCTTGGCAGGGTTGTATGTATGAAAAGATAGTCCTCGCCATGGTATCACGCCCTCGTCAAGTGACAGTTCCTGCCTAGGTTTGTAGACACTTGCAAATTTCTTTAGAAGGTTGTTCAAAACTGGTAAAACCTTGAATATCCTCCCTGAATTTTATGGGACATCTTCATTATTTGAAAAATGCCATGCCTGCCATATTTGGCGGAACCTGTTTCTACTCATTACATTTGAAAATATAGGATTTTCTGTTAGAGGGTCCAGTGTCCAGTAATCACTTATTCTGTCTCTGTGCACCTGCCAGATAAGGATAACCAAACCTAAAAATTTTTTCATTTCTCCAATGGTTATATCGTGCCACTTCAAACTTTTAGGTGATTCTTTGTATTTATGGGCATTTTGCTCATGATAACGATTTGATTCCTCCACCATCATCGAAAAGAGTTCATTCCCAATAAACAAACTAACTACATCACTCATATTTTTTGGATCATGGGGAGTAATTTTCACACCTGGTGTGCCAGCAAATGTATCTAAAGCAGGAATAATGTCGTTGTCTGACCAAAATAAAACATCGCCACTCGTCGTGTTAGTCACACCGTTACTGTCATCAACTTCAGAATCGCTGGAATACTGCAAAGGTAGAGCACAAACAGTTTTCTTGGTAATTATTATATCTTCATCACTGTCACTTGGCATTTCATTATCGTTTTCCTCAGAACTTCCATCAGTTCCTTCACAACTTGGGACATCAGACAAATTATCGGCAAAAACTTCATTTAAAATTTCATTTTTGCACATTCCCCTTCTGTTCTCAGCAGCCATGATTGCATATTATTAACAATAAATGTCACAGGTATAAAAAACTGTAATATCTCTCATAAAACACCTTACACTTTCACCAAAACAACGTGTAAAGCTTCTAGACTGAGTACGATCAAAGAAATAGCTCCTAATAGTTCCAAATAAATCCACCGTGGCGTGAAAAACCGGAGACTAGATGAACACGTATTAATACATGAGCGGCCACCTGATACTGGTGACGAAAACACATACTAATACGTGAGCGGAACACAAAGTGTTAATAAAAAATTCTGAATTCGGCAATCAAACATTGGCAACCCCTCCCACCTTTTGGCAATTTTAACTAAATTAATTCTCACTATTTACCTTCTTCAAGTGTCTGTATTTTATGATTTAGCTAGGTAAAAATAACTGCATGACAATTGGTTAGTATAGTTAATTAGAAAATAAAGACTTTTCTAATGAAATCAGAAAAGAATTATTTAATTAGAACTGATGAATCATTTCATCTACATAGTTAAAATTAAATTGCTCAGTCAACTTTATCAAAAATGAATTATTAGGCTAAGCAAAAATATACCTAAATACTACTATGCTTTTAAATTTAAGTTTTTAAAAACATTTAAACATTTTTACATACCTTATTACTACTTATTACGGTAAGAATTTCCAAATGTCTTCTTGGTTTTCTCTGTAAACTGTCATTTTAGATACACAAACTCTGGTATCCAAAGTGGATTGATGACTTCTCTTCATGTTTTGACATATGTCAATGGGTTCCATAAGCTTAATGGTTTCCCCAACAAATTGATGATCATAAAGCATGAAATGTGTTTAGTTGTTAAACTTGCTCTTTTATCACTACAAATATTATTCATCATTGAAAAACCTCTTTCTGCTCTGCAGAACTTATTGCAATTGTGTCCATAATTTGCTTTGCTTTCCTTATTGTTTATGGAGCAGGAAGATCTTTCAATTGAATGTTATTTTCTACATAGTCATGAAAATCTTTTAAATCAATTTCAAATTTTAGGACTTGATTTAATTCATGAATCTTTTCTTTTCCAAGGGACTCTCACTTCCTCAAGGTTCCATGAAGTGGGGTCTATAACACTAAATAATTCAAAAATTTTAGATGCATTATTAATTGGTCCTAAGTTATCTTTTTTATACTTAATGTGATGATCATTTAATAATCCTACCTTCATTTTATCAATTATGCACTTTATTACTTTTTCTCATGGCAGTGATTTAAATCTAACATTTTCTTCAAACTTCATACAGTTAAAAGCATCACTTTGTGCCAGTTCATAACGCCGGACGAAATGGCTGTTGTAGGGGAAGAAATTCCATCAAGTACTACTCACAGGTGCCTATTGGTAAGGAAAGATTTCAAGATTGCCAAGAATTTCCCATGGATGTTGTACCGGTTTTCCAGATTAAATAGCAAAAGTTGCTGGCTAATCAAATCAAACACTTTGGCAAAGTCGATGTAGCACACATCTAATTGTGAAGAATTTTCAAAGGCATTGCTGATGTGGGAATGTATGACAGCAAGGTTGGTTTGAGTTTAACATCCAGGGAGAAATTGATGTTGTTTGGGAGAAATGAAAGGTAAAGTAAAAGAGAGAAGGTGTTGGTAGATAATGCATTTGAAAACTTTTGACAGCTCCGGAAGAAGAGAAATTGGGCACTAGGAATTAACAGAAGACTTATTGCCCGATTTAAAGAGAGGAAGTTGGACGATAAAAATAGTAAAATTTCTGAAGAGTAAAAATCAACTGGGTTAAGTGCTATGTTACAAACTGTTCATTTATCGCAAATTACAATAGTGCACAGATGTCTTGGAATACCTCTCTTGTGTTAAGCAAAGTATGCCTGTATAGCTAAATGTGCCCAGTTTGAACTTGGCAGTCATATTAATTAAAGCTGTCAGAATGTGCTGCATATGTCACACCTATAGATACCCTTTACTGATAATATTTACTTAAACTAAGTGCAGGATGAGATGTTAATTTAAGGGGATAAATGAAATATAGAATGCATATTTAATAATGATACATATGTTCATATAGTCCTTTTTCTTCTGCGGCACTTTTTGCCTCATGCATAATGATTCTGATCGATACTAAAATACCAAACTTCCTCTGTTCTAGTACCCATTATTTCCTCCTCTAGATGTGGCCATTTAAGACCAAGCTTACAAAGACTTTTTCTTTTTCCTGACCACTTCAGTTTTCCTCATTGTTTTCTGTAGGATATGAATGCGACGAATTATTCCATTCTGGGTTTAAGTGTGTGGCAAAAAATAGGCAATGGGCCCTGAGACAAAAAAAATTGGCAGGACCCTCTTAACTAAAGAGACAAACCATACCAATTTGTTCAGTACTCTACTGATTTTGGCAACTTTGTAATGATGACTTGTTTTTCCAAACTATTTCTATGCACTCCTATATTAAACCCATTATTGTACGTTAATTGTTGTGGATGTCTACAACCATATGGCAAGTGTTCTCTGGCTCCTTCCTATCCCTCTCAACCTCTCGTAGCTTTTATTTTATATATATATATATATATATATATATATATATATATATATATATATATATATATATATATATATATATATATATATATAAGAGCTGTCTTTAGTTTTTATTTATTAAATCTATTTAGGGCATGAGTCTTACAAGAAAAGTCCTATTTGGAAATTCTTCAGATCTTGTGAGGATGAATTAAAAGCAGTGTGTCAACTTTGTCACCACAAAATTTCACAAGGAGGAAAAATACCAAAATCATTTATAACAACATGTATGATAACTCATCTTTGATCCTGACATAATAAAGAATATAAAGAGTATGGAGAAAAGAAGAAAGAATTAGAGAAACATGAGGTATCTAAAACACATTGTGTTTACAATAATCAAACTTCAAAACAACGGACTTTACAAGATTGCTTTAAGAAGACAATTCCTTGTAGTTATGAGTCTATGGAGGCTAAAGTGCGAATAGTTACAAAGTAATATATATATATATATATATATATATATATATATATATTAACTTAAGGAAAAGAAAAGGTAGTGATAAGGGGAGCAACAAGGTGTTGTGGTAACCCCAGTGGACACTTACCAAGTTTGCAGGCTGCTGGGGGAGTCAAAGCGACACGTACAACTCACGAACACAAAAGAACTTGCAAGCTTATTGGGCCTATACGCTTCTTCAGCGAAAGAGTATCTGCTATATATATAATATAACGATATAGAATAAGACAATAATATAAAATAAAAGCAACAAGAGGTTGAGAGGGATAGGAAGGAGCCAGTGAACACTTACCATATGGTTGTAGACGTCCACAGCGATAGAGTAAGGCTAGTATTTAGCTTTCGGGCCACACATGCCCTTCTTCAGCGAGAGAACAACAGAAAAAACAGAACAGAACAGAAATTTCTGTTCTGTTTTATATATATATATATATATATATATATATATATATATATATATATATATATATATATATATATATATATATATATATATATATATATATACATATATATATATAAAATGCTATAGAAAAAAGATAATATTGTAAAATAAAAGCAATGAGAGATTGAAAGGAAATAGCCAGTGAGCACTTACACAAAGTTGTGGATGTCTACAGCAATAGAAGAAGGCTTGTAGTTTGAAGCTTTTGGACAACCGCCCTTCATTGGTGAGAGAACAACAGAAACTAAAACTTAGCATTACCTTAAATACCTGCACATAATGCACACCCTCGTATAATGCGCAGGGAGGTTTTCAGCCTTGTAATCTATGATTTTTGTACAGACCTGAGTATAACACAAACAGATTTTTTTTAGCATACCTTTCAAGAATAAAGTTGATGTTGTAACGTGGTCTAAGGCAATAACCAAATCATTGGTATTATATTGGTAACAATGAAAGTGCAAAATGAAATTTTCAAATAACGTTCCAAAAGAACTTCAGCAAACTCAATCATTACAAATTCCATGTTTACTTACAAGTGATATTAGGACATACACAATAAATCAAATTATATTAATTTCATAGTATGGCATATGACATTGTTTGAGCTAATAAAATGAAGGCATGATAATAATCCTATGCTGAATTTTTTCATATACGATTTTGTCACACCTGAGGTGGATGGGATCGCCCAACCTTCAGTTCTTCCCTTATTGGAACACACTGAAGCATGTAAAAACAATAACAAATAACCATATTTAACTACAGACTTTAAGAATCAAGAATAAATCACGTATGAATGCTGAGAGAAAAGTAGGGAATGACAACTTGATTTAGTTCTACAGGAAGCATTAACTGCCAGCATACTCAAAGGCATCAGCTGCCATTGTTTCTAATTGTAAGTAGTACCAGTACCTCACCACCAGGCTGGGTGCCGATGTAGGGTGACCGCATGCATTAGATGACGATTCTGATAACAACATCAAAGAAGAATGGTCCAGTGACGAAGAATTTCTTGGCTTTTAAAATGAATAAACACTGAAGTCATACTTTTCATATCTAATTAATGAATGTTTATAGAATTAGTTAATAAATTTTAACTATTACCTATCTTATTTTTTGTAAAAATCACCAATAAAGTTATGAGGATACCAGGGCAGTAATTAATGTGCCAATATTGTGGAAATATAGGATCAAATGAAAATAGGAAGATTATGAATCCTTGCATAACATGCATTCTAATTTTTAACTCAAATATAAAAAAAGTGCACATTAAACACAGGTATTTACAGTATCAAATATTACTGAGAAATAGAAACAAATATATTGCTGTGACAGTGGTTTTCTCGAGTCATTGTCTTTCCCCTACCAATTTTGTGTGAATCGTACATGAAATTTGAACAAATGTGAAGACATAATGACAGTATAAAAATAGAAATTGCAAAATGAATATCTAAAATTTATCTGCTTAAGATTGATGCTTGTATTTCACCCTACAGGAATCCCTAACCAATGTCCAGCAGTAGTCACCTAAGATATTGAAATACCACTTGCCTTCTTATCATTTCTCTATCATGAATACAAGGTGTGATCCAAAAGTTCCCAGACTGCACCGATAAAAAATGTAGGCTTTACTTAGGTTCTAATCACTGCTGTCCCCTTTGAAGGAATCCTCTTGAGAGTTGATACAGCAGGCCCAGCACTTTCTCACTGCTGGAAACACCTCTGGAACTCCATTTGGGGGATGTTTTTCTGCACCTCCTGCAATTCCGTCTAAATCTCCTCGATGTCATCAAATCGTCACCCCTTCAGCAGTATTGTCATCTTGGGGAACAGGAAAAAGTCACAGGGGGCTAAGTCGGAGTAGTAAGAGGAGTGGAGAACCACTGCTATGTTGGTTTTGCCCAGAAACTGCTGCACAGACAGAGCAGTATGGGCTGGCTCGTTGTTGTGATGCAGCAGCCAGTCCTGTGTTCCCCACTTATCCAGACATTTCCACATCACATCCTCCCTCAAATGCCTCAGGACCTCGATGTAAAAGTGCTGATTCATCATCTGACCTACAGGAATGAACTACTTGTGAACAATTTCCTCCATATCGAAGAAATATCAGCTTGCTCTTCACCCGCCTTGCTTTCTTCAGTCATGGTGAAGATGGACTCTTCCACTGAGGTGACTGCTGCTTGGTTTCTGGGTCATAGCCATAAACCCAGTTTTCATCACCAGTGATGACCTTGGAAAGGAAGTTTTGGTCATTTTTTACCTGTTCCTGATGGTTCCTGCACACAGTGAGCTGGCATTGCCTCTGGTTCTTGGTCAGCAAGCAGGGCATGAATTTGGTAGTTATCTGCCTCATGTGGAGTTCTCCCATGAGAATGCATTGACATGAACTGAACAATAGGCCAATAATGCTGCAGATGTTAATCATTTGCCAACAGTCCTTGTGGATGATCTGATGCACTTTTTCAACATTTATGTCTGTTCTGCTGGTTGAGGGCCAACCAGAACTTTCTGAATCCTCAACTGACGTTTGCCCATGTTAGAACTGCAAGAACCACTCAAAAGTCTGTGTTCTCTCTATAGTGTCATCACCAAATGTTTGTTTAAACATTTTATGGCTCTCCGACGTGGTTTTGCCAAGTTTGATGCCAAACTTGATGCACACACACTGCTCCTTCAAGTCTGCCATTTTTCTACTTGCAAAAATCGCAGAACACCAATAACACTAACGCACAAAAACACTCGTGAATAAAAAACGCTTGCATGTATCAACGTGAAACTGGGCATACTGCTTCACAATGAAGATGTTTAGTGCTACTTTATGGTCCAAGTCCATACTACATCTGGTTAGCACTCCATGCTGCCAGTCTTGGAACTTTTGGATTACACCTCATATTTCTGAATGAAAGCATTCCCCATGCTCATCACTAGCAGCACCAAAGTTCAGTGGGAAGAAGTCAAAATGTGAGTCCAGAAAATGAATTTTCAGTGACATGTTACATCCCATATTTTTGTTTTTCTAGGCTAGTAACTAGTGACTCGTAATTTCCTATTCTGAAGTTTAGATGAAAAATTGTGATCTCTGCTTTTAATGCACTATTTTGTCTACAAGGATTTTTACAAATGGAGGAGAGGGGGGTAAAATCATTGAAAGACTTGTTGAACAGCCTATTAGGAAAATCCCCAGTCTTACCTGTTTTGTAAAAATCTAAACGCACCTGTCGCCCAAAAATGGTGGGTGATAGAATAATTGTTTTCAATTTTGTAATTAGCATAAAAACATACATACATAACATCTAAAAATAGCTCTATGACAAAATTTTTGTTAAACAGTGTATTCTTACTTTCAGCATATAAGATGCAAGCTTATTTTAGAATACATGCTACTATTTGACATCCTAATTGATACAAGAGCTATGTTTTGTAATTTTGTTCTTCTAGTGTTTGGCTTTGCCAGCTTTTAGTTGATGTAAAGAAACATGATGGTGTGTAATCACAAATATTTTTATGAATATGTCAAGCTAATGTAAGGTGTTTATGTTTTATATAATAAATACTGGAAACATTTTTTATATCTCACTTTTTTATAACATATTGCAAAGCAAAAGTTATTAGATGTAAATTTTCATTCTTCGTCATAAATAATAATTATTTTTAAATAATTATTATAAACTTCGTTTTCTTTGCCTTACAACGGTATATAAAATGCCATATTATTATATAAGCTGTGTGATATAAATAATAAAATTTCTGACAAAATTTAATTGAGTTAAATACTATGTTATAAATGTTTTCTTTAGTGCAAATTTGGTTAACACATCTCTTGGAATGCATTCCTTGTGCTAAGTGAGGCATACCAGTACTCGGCAGTTACCTGTGAGTGTATAACATTTTTTCATTAAAATTATCTTGGGCAATAATGATGGAAGAAAGATCATCAAGTTTAAGAATTTTATCAATAGAAAATGACAATTTTACAGAAAATATAAATGATTTTGCTTCTAAAAAGTGAAAGAATGATTTTTAACTTGTTTATTTTTTGGTATGAATAAAAATTTTCTAATGCCCATTTTTTTCTTTTTCTATGTTTTAATAATTGCAGATGGTAAAAAGTATCATTTCACACAAGGTCAGCTAAAAATACAAGGAGGGCCCAGGTAGCATGACCATGTGTGTGAAATCATCAGCCAATGTGAGAGTGAAAACAGTGTGAGATATTGATTAGTGTCTTTGTTTGAAGAAAGAAATATCAGTGGCTTCTTTGAAGTGAAATTCTATTTCATTAACCATTAAGAACAAAACAACAAGTGAAAAACTTAAGATTGATACTGATAAATAATAAATTACATCTTAAGAAAATAGATCAGAAAATCTCTCAATATCAGTTAGTAGATTTTCTAAGCTTTTAAGTTTATCATTAATCTGCAAAAAAATATATTTTAGAATAGAAAGTAATATGTAAATTGATTTAATTTTCTGTAAATAAATGCTGTGTCAGTTTTAAACAAAGTCAGATTCCTGCTCTTAGCCTGGAATTGAATTTTCTGTGAAAATATCAGTGAAGGGCTAATCATTAATGGCTGTTTCAAAAAACATGATACTGCTTTCATAATGAGTGGGAGGAAGATTATTTTGTACTCGCATAAATTCAAAATGCCAGAATTGAATTGTGCCAAGCCAACGTGAACGAATTGAAATTTCAACATACTGTTCAACATTTCATACTTACTAAGCATATCATAAAATCAAAGACAACCACAATTACGTTGTTCTGAGTCATTTACATGTTATATAAGCAAAAAAATCTGTTTGATAAGGGAAAGATGGTAACAGAAATATATTTAGAAGCAGGAGATTTTAGTTTGATCATTTTAAGACTAAAGCAGATATTATTGCAGTAATTAAGGACATTTAGCTGTCCAGACACACTATTATGCAATGTTCAGAAATGATGGGTGAGATTCTGAGAGAGCAACTAAAGAGAGCCAAAGATGACTTTTTTTCTTTTCGCTTCAATTCAACAAGTAAACAGACATTATTGACACATCCCAGCTATGCATTTTCATAAGTATTGTTTTTGGAAATATAAGTGCTACAGTGGAATTGCTTAAAATCATACCACTGCAGGGAAAAAGATAGGAAGACATTTTCTAGAAATTAATGGATAACACTAAGTTACCAATTAATAAACTTGTACCCATCACCACTGACAGAACACTAGCAATAACTGGCCATATCCATGCATTTGTTGCTCTTTGCAAAAGGGATGATTTCCAAATTTCTATAATTATCATTGCATAATTTACCAGCAAGTTTAGTGTAGTAACATGATGAATACAAAGGAAGACATTGCATTCAAGATCATATGTTTTATTTGAGCAAGAAATCTGCAGAGATGCCCATTCAGGTCCCAAATAGAAGAAAGTGAAGCAGGAGACTTGTGCTACAATCTGATGTAAGATCACAGTGGGGAATGTTTTTTGAAAAATTTAGAAATTTGTTACCTGCAATAGAAAAGTTTCTGGCTTCAAGAGGCAATGAATATATGCAGTTTGAAGATGAAGTGTGATAGTTAGATTTGCCTTTATGGCTGATATCACTGTAAGAGTAAACAAACTTAATTTTGATGTTAAAGGAGAGATTAAATTATTCATCAGATGATTAGTTGTCTTTAAAAAATTTAAACTTCTTTTTACATAACTGCAGAAAAATAAACAGACATTTCCTAAATATGATATCTGAGCCTAGTGAAAGAACCTACTAATTTTGACAATGCTCATTATGCAGAACAGGTGAACATATTGATCAAAGGGTTTGACAGGCATTTCCAAGAGTTTGCAATGCTAGAACCTGTAGCAGCATTTATGTGTTTCCATTTGATCCCAACAGATGTTGAAGAAAATTTCATCAGTTTCTCAAACACAATTCTAATGTTGAAAATCAAACTCTAACACTGCAAAGTGTCTTCCAAATCAAATCAAGATGGTCAAAAAGTTAACTCATAATCATCTCATGCATGAAATGTATCCAAATTTGAGAAGAAGTGCTATGTATATGAAATTTTTTTTGTTCCACGCGTCTTTGAGAGTCAGCATTCTCCAAGATGAAAATAATAAAATCCAAGTATTACTCGGCTTAAAACTGCATTCAGTTAGCAATGAGCAGCTATAATCCAGAGTTTGTACTGCTTTATAACACTATGCAGTACATATCATCATCTAATAAATATTGTGTAATGAATTTAATGGAATAGTTTATCATATTATACGAAAGGATAACATTCATTTAAATAAAAAATGTTTTCATATTGGTAAATACTGTATTTATCTAAATATCACTCACCCCCATATAAGATGGGCATAGCATTAAAAAAAATCAATCAAATTCATTCATCTGATTTTGATACAATTTTATTATTGCTTACTTTAGTTGTCAAATAATTCCATTGAAACACATTATTCTTCATCCTTGGCCATTACACTTGAGCAGTTGTCTCCTTGCGATACAAGAAAGACTGCATTTTTCAGAAAACAATAATGCCAGGAAGAAATTTTGAAGTATGCTGGAGTTTGGTCTGTATTCCTAATTTGTGAAAGAATATATGAATGTTGCTTCTGCAATATAATAACTTAATTCTGAAAAGTCAAAAATTATTCTTCATAGGCATCAGGAAGCCATTGTTCAATTTATTTTTGAGATGGCATCCAATATCTCGATGCATGTATGACTTATTGCTACTCAAAAACATGCCTTGAATATGACATGAACTGTGATAATTTCAGAAATAAGTGCACATGGTATTTGGATAAATATGGTAACCTTTGATAATTTATTGCTGGTACATCATATTAAGGAACAAAAGGGTAGATCCAAGCACCCCTGGTATAGAATGATGACCCAGTTACCTTTTTGGGCTTTGGAATTGAGTAAATAATCCTCTGTTTTCTGTGGGTTATAATAAAGCCAAAATTGTTTAAGATCCTCATCGTATCTTTCATAAAATCAAATCACTCAGAGATACCCTTTGAAGTAAAGACTTCAGGAACAGTTATTCATTGAGCTATGGAGCATCAAAAAATAGCAGATTCACTTGTGTTTGTCCTCACTAGCAGTTTTCTGTTATATATCATCCTTATTTTCGTATATTTTGTTTTATTATTTGCTTTCTTATTATTCTATATGGATTTTTATACCTCAAAATGGAATGAGATTCGCTTGTGTTTGACGTCCCTTACAGTTTTCTGTTACATATAACTTACTTTGTTATATTTTATTGATTTATTATTTGCTTTCTTGTTATTCTATATTTATTTTTATACCTCAAAATGAAATTGAAGAGTATGAAATATTATTTGTAATGTAAATTATAAACAAAAAAGAGCAATTTTTTCATTTTGCTTCATGAGATATCTAAAACTAGAATAAAAAATTACATTTTTTGATCAAATATAACAGAAACCTGTTATTATAGCTCACCGGTATATTAACACATTGCATACAGGGCATGTAAATGCTTTCATATCGCCTGTTCCAGGCAAATTAAAGCTACTCAATTTAAAATGTAGTTCGATTACATAAGTTTTCATATCTTAGTTATTTATTAAAATTTCAAGTTGCTGAGTATTACAACAGTAGGTTTGTTTAGGTTCCATTTTGATGTTAATGTCATGTTTCATCAAGGTTTCTAAGTAATTTTTAACCCTTTTCAATAATTGAATGATGGAATTGAAATATGGGTTTATAAAATTGCGGGAACAGTATTGCCATACGCTTCTATAAATAATAATGAAAAACTATAAAGTTGTTATATGTAGTTGTGTTTTTTTTATCTGGATACAATTAAAAGGCATGGATAGTTACTTAATAATTCTAATAAAAAATATCCTAATTTTTCCATAAATTTTAGTGTAACACCTAGTTCAGTATGCACCAACAACTTGCATTTAACATCTTGACTGCCCAGGGCCAGTTAAGTAGCCATGGACATCAGTCCCTTTCATGATCTCCCTATTCTTATGGCTTACTGATTTCATTTCATACTTTCAGTGGGCCTCTGGCAAGCTCCAATATTTCCTCTAGTGGTTGTGATTTCTCTTTCTGCCTCAAGATAGCAACGTTTTTACAATGTGTACTTTCATGACAAAAGAAAGTCAATTTACACCTTGGCCTTTGGAAAGAGTATGGCAAATTCGGTGTTGTATTTAACATGTTGACCACCCATGGCCACTTAACTGGCCATTGATGGCTTTCACGGGAGGCTCATGTCCAGTTAACTGGCCATAGGCATCAGTCCCTTTCCGTGATCTCCCTATGCTTGTGGCTTGCTGGTTTCATTTTGAACTTTCATTGGGCCTCTGGCAAGCTCCAATATTTCCTCCAGTGGTCGTGATTTCTCTTTTTGCCTCAAGATAGCAACGGTTTAACATTGTATTCTTTCACAACAAAAGAAAGTCATTTTACACTTTGGCCTTTGGGAAGAGTGTAGCAAATTCAGTGGGCAGTCAGTGTGTTAAAATTAATATAAGAAAAAAAATCACAATTAGGAGAATTCATTGCTTAAAACTGTTGAATGTGGGAATCCTGATATTTTATGTACTCGTATTCAGCATAGGCATAGTTTGTTTATTCATTGAAATGGTTTCTTGCAAATGTGTGTTTGAGAAAAAAAAATGTTCAAATTTGTTTAAAAATTAGCACAATATTAATTGAAATCTGGACCATTAAACTGCAATGAAAATTTTTAGTAGACACAATTATTTTATCTTATGCTTCATTCATTGTAAAAATATCAATTATTTGCATAACATTACTTCGTACTCGAATTTAAGAGGACCCTTGATTTTTGCATGCTGAAATATGAGAAAACATGTCTTGGATTTGGGTAAATATGGTAACAGGTCCAAAATAAAATGTCATTGATTACTGGAAAATGGAAATTCTGATAAGGTAAATATGAGGTTTTCTTAAAAGAATATTTTTTTGTCTGAATTCTGATGTAGTTATTGGTTAGGAAACTTGACACTCTGTACTCAAAGATACTTAAAACTAGCCCAGAGATTGGAGAAAAGCATAAGGCATTGTAGCTTATGTGAAAACAAGGAGGATACAATAAATTTCCCCAAAATTAGTAAATAAACAAAAACTCCTTCAATGTAAACAGGAAGAGAATACATTCACACATCAGATTGCTGGTAAACACTGTCACAGGACCTAAATAAAAAGGAGACACAAGCACACAGAGTAACATACAACTCTGTCAAAAGGCACTCACACTACACTCTTACCAAAACTTAAACTAGACACCGATGTTTAAACAGCTAAACTGTCATCTTCAGTATTTTATTTACTATTGTACTGTTTTACCATGTCTTGCAACCCCCCTTTTCTTATGCTCCACAATTAGATATCAGAAATAGCAACACTTACCTATGACTCTTCCAGCAAATTTAAAATAGTGTAGATGCATTGGGTTTATGTTTGATGATGGTTTTACTGTATACGTAACTCTGTCTCCTGGTGATTTCATGAACAAATTGTAGTTGGGGTTTAATACCTCTCTTAATAATATCACATACCACTCACGTAGCAAACCACCACAATCTTGTCCTTCTTCACCTGAAAAATAATTCAATAAAAGTAAGCTCATAAAACGAATTACTGCAAAACATTTCGGCATATTTATTTGAAATTTGGTCAAACACCATATATCATCACCTAAAAGTGATAAAAATCCTAGAAAAAACTAGATAACATATACGACAAGTATAAAATGTAAACCTTGAATTATTGGTGATTGGTGTAAAAAAGTATTAGAAAATGGCTATTCCTATCACCATGGGCGTCGGCAGGGGAGGGCAATGGGGGCAGTTGCCCCCCCGTTGGAAATATGAAAAATGTAAATATTTCATTAGAATTTACTTTTAAATGGGAATAAACTGGAAATGCCTAATAAATTAACACGTTAACTATGGATGGCGAGAATTTTTACCATTCAAACATGTCACTTTATTGGAACAAATATCTTTTTTATTAACAAAATATTAGGTTTCGATTATTTAATACTAAATACAAAGGTTGCATGCACGTTATAAAAGATTTGTTAAATAAGTAATATTTATTAAGAACTTCTATGAAATATTGAAATCAACTCCACTAGGTAGGGTCACCGAGAGGACATGGATGCTGGGACAACATCCCCGTGGCGCAGAACTCTGTGAATTCGGGGATCAGGAAGGCCCAAAATTAGGAGCAGTCAAAAAAATTTCATATCTTAATAAACAGCTGCACGCCAGATAGCTAAACAAAACGAAAATATTTGTCATTTGGTACAGTGCAGAGGGGCCTTTAAGTCTGTTTATAATATTCTCCAACATCTGAACAGTGGCGGATTTCCCTTCCCCCTAGAAGCCAGAGGATGAGCGGATGTTCAGGACCGACGGTGCAAGTACATTTTTCTTTTAAAATAGATGCATTTTAGTATAGGATTTCCAGTCTAATAAAATTTATTGAGAAAAATTTATGTTTAAGATATAGACCAAGACATGTTGGTTAATAAGCTAAAATTATGAATTTTTCATTCACTTTTTTCATTCTACTAATTGAAGATTTTCTAAGTACAACAAAGTATAATAATGACATATGTATTTCTTGGTTACTTAATAAAACTCAAAGGTGCAGTTTGCAAATATTGCATATTATTTCAACAAGCTGTTCATCAAGGCACGCAAGGAGCTTTCATCAATAAGCCATTCACAAAATACAAAGATTTTTATCCCAGTGCTAAAAATCATCTTTCGAGTTCCTGGCACAAATAGATACTAGTATTTTTTTAAAAATAAAGAAAAACGCAGAACAGAATATTGTTTGTTAAATTCACAGTTCATCAAGGCTAAAAGTTGAAGAAAATATAAAGATGCTGTTACCCATATTATCCACTCTCATATTTTGTGGCACACACAACATTGCACTTCGTGGGAAAACCAGCAATATTGGGAATGTGCAAAGCCTTTACGAAATTTGGATTGAAGCAGGGGATAAAACACTCCATAAACATTTAGAAAATTTTTCAGCTAATGATTGAAACACATCGGTGCAAATAGTACATGAGCTGATTGGACTCTATAAAGAGAACATTAGACAGAAAATCGTTGTAGAAGTCAATAAATCAGTCGGATTTCCTATATTAGCAGATAAAAGTACAGACATATCAGGCAAAGAACAAAAGTCTCTTGGTGTGCAATTTGTAGACAGTAAGGACATGATACGAGAAGAACTTTTGGGGTTTGCAGGCCTTACTAGTTTTGATGCTGTCTATTGCTGAAATTATAATGAACAAATTTACACAATTCAGGCTGCGCCTTGAAAACTTAATTGTACAAGGGCATGATGGGTGTGCAACAATGACTGGGAAGGAGCATGGAGTGCAGAGCATTATTAAAAAATATGTACTAAAGCAATTTTCGTGTATTGTTCTGCACACAGCCTAAATATAGTTATACATGATTTAAATGCAGTAACAGAAATAAGGTACACCATTGGCTCAGTCAATGCCATTATACACTATTTTTGTGGCAGTCCTACAAGAAGATCTTTAATTCCGTCTATACCAATGCTATGCGAAACGCATTGGAGTGCTAAGTACAAGAGTATTAGGATTTTCATGTCTAACTTTTTGAAAATGCACGAAAAATTAAACCAAATAGCTGAAACAGAGTTTGGTCAAGCATCCCAAGAGGTGCATCAACTAGTCAATGTCACAAACACAAGTCTTTTGCTCAGTGTCATTATTATTTTGACTTATTTATCAATACTAGAACCAGTAACGCAAGCTCTTCATGCCATTCAGTTGGATATTTTGAATGTTGAATGTTTTAATAGTGCTCCGAAATCACAGACAAAATGTTGATAGTCATTTTAATGACATTTTTTTGGAAGTTAAGGATCTAGCGGAAAAACTGAACATTAATCTAATGCTACCAAGAATATGTGCATGCCAGACCTATCGATCCAATTTCAAAGATTTGCCTGTGGAGGATTATTATCATCGTTCTGTTTTTATTCCATATTTACACTCGATTATCTCATCGCTTGAATGCAGATTTTCTCCATAAATTGAGAAGTATTTCAATCTTTTTATACTCTGTCCAAAACAAATGAGTCAATTGGGACGACAGGAGTATGAAAACAGAATTTTGAATCTAAACATAATTTATGAAATCAATAATTTGAAAAATGAAACGATGACATGGTATGATATGTGGTCAAGTAAGGCAAATTTTGAGTTGGAGAGTGGCATAACGGATTTGATTGATCATTTCATCCTGTACAATAGAATGAAGTTTTACTACAATGAAGAGAGTAAAGACTTGGTTAAGGTCTACTACGGGTGATGATCGTTTCTCTGGGCTATGCATGTTAAGCATACATAGGAAATATGTAAATGAAAACAAAAAAATATTTATGGACCCAGAAGTAGAAAAGTTTGGTGCTGCCACAAGGTGTTTGCAATTTTTGTTTAAAAATTAATTTCTTTGATTTTGAGAACGACTATTCTTTTTTTGTTAATAGTTTTTGTAAATAAATGAATTTGTATGAATTTTATCAGTTGTTTTCTCACAATGTATTTTAACCTGAAAAATATTCTGCCAATGCAAGTGTACACATTCATGGTCGTTCATTAAAGGTGGGTATTTTAAATATATTATAAAAATGCAATATTTATATTCGACGTTAATCGTTCCGTGAAAATTAGGCAAATCAAATATTAATACATATTTTTTATTTGCGTCAAAGTAAAGCTTGTTGGAGTACATTCTACTGTGCTACAAGGGAAAAGCAATCATCATACTCAAAGTGAAAAACTCAAGACAAACGTACCTTCAGCTAATTTCAATAGAATATTCAATAGAATTTGGTTCTTTGGTGTAGATTTGTCATCACCTGGAGGCCGGTTAAGCAAAATTTTCATGGGTACGAAAAATCGTGTCTCCCCCTTTGTGTTAGGCATTTTTGTGTTTAGCCTCCCCTGCAAGATTTTCTGCGGATGCCCATGCCTACCACACGGGTGATCATAGCAGTAATGAATCCTGAGATTTTTTGATACAAAGGCAAATAATTACGAAAATCAGATCTTACCTTGTTATTTGAAATGCAGTGGAATATTTCTTTCTTGCTTTGCTAATTCTGTAATGTCATCATAGAACTGGTTTTTGAGAAAGCTCTTTAATGAGGGCTTTTTCAATTGATGTCATTGATAATTTAGAGAGTTTTTCTTGATTTGTTGAATTCCTCACGAATGTTTTGATACCTTTGCGAGCTGAAAAATTCTGTTCAGTTGAGGCACTGGCCGCAGATATTGTCAATAATCATTCACATAATTTTGCCACTTGAGAGTAAGATATGTCTAAATTGTTCTTAACTGTTTTCTTTAATGAAATGTATAAATCACTGATGCTATTTTTATCAATATCTTCTATTTGTTATATAACTGAAAGTTCAAAACGCAAAGAAGCTATGTCGAAATAATATCCGTAACTTTTCTTGAAGGAGTCGAATGCATCTTAAGGAAAAGTCTTATTAGAAAACTAATTAAAATTGGTTAATTCAATGAATTTTAAATTGCCAAATTTGTTGAATCTGGAAATTTAATGTTGAAGAATTTTGTCTACAACATCAATAAAAATTCTTCGGTATGAAGTTTTTATGCCACTAACATTTTATATTCATACAGATTTTCTCTGTGGTTGTAAATCTTCAGCTAGATTCAGTCTTTTCCCAAACATCTTCAAAACAATCTCCTTTTCTATTTATCACCTTTGAAAATACATCATTATTTTAATACATAAACCCAGTGCTTTTTTATTACGTATGCGCCAGTATGGCATACCTGCAACTTTTTTGCAGAGCAAAAAAAAACCAATTCCATAGAGATGGGATAGAGTTGCAGGAAGAGATGAGGGGTGCAGGAGATATTTAAAAATTTATCAAGTTATAAGTACCGGCACCTCTTGTTTTACAAAAAAGAGCACTGCATTGACCTATATCCTTATATTTAGTTTACAACACAGCAAATACCTTATCAGATAATGGAAATCTTTTGGAAAAACATA
Source organism: Tanypteryx hageni (assembly GCA_028673005.1). Classification (NCBI taxonomy): domain Eukaryota; kingdom Metazoa; phylum Arthropoda; class Insecta; order Odonata; family Petaluridae; genus Tanypteryx; species Tanypteryx hageni. Next base: position 712,655 of record JAJPWW010000323.1, on the reverse strand, counting down.
TTAAAATAAAAATGAAAGTAAGGTCTCTCTTTAATAGATCTAAGTAACCCTGTGAATAGTTCAAAGTTTCTGAATTCCAATCATCATTAAGGTGCAAAATATGCTCAAATTGATTGATCAATTGCTGTGGAAACTCAAAAACAGTAGATTCATGTCTTCCATGATACTGCCACCTTGTAAGTGCTAATTTTGGCAATCTTTTCTTCACTTCCGAATCTAATGCTCATGTTTGCTTTGAAGATGTTGAAAAAAATTGAGCCTATCCACTAAGATTCAGGAAAAACATTTTCACTCTTTAATGCATGACACAGATTGAGACAAAACTAAATTTAATCTATCTGCAAAACAAAGAACGAAAAGGTCATTTGGAAAAGTCTGTCTAACTTTTGTTTGAATGCCACCTAATTCACCTGCCATTACTGCAGCTCCGTTGCAGCTTTGAGCAATGAGCTTAGACCCAGCAACAAGATCCATGATATTATTGTGTACGATTTTGTACAGTGCATCTGCTGTTCTTTCAGTTGTTTCATCCTGGAACCCCAGAAGTCTTTCTTGAGCTTTTCCATCTGGAGTTACATACCTCACTACAGTAGATAACTGACTTATCTTTTGGATAATCTCATCTAAAATAATGGCAATAATAGGCGTTTCCCTTATTTCTTGCTTAATTTTTTGCAGTGCGACTTGGGCAACACAAAAAAACAAATCATTCTGTATTGCACTGGAAATGCCACAAAACACTGTGGAATGTTCCAAATGGTTTCCCAAAGTTTTGTCGTATTTAGCAACCAATTTGACGAAGTCCACATAATTACTTTTATTTACAGTCACTAGATTTATCATGACCATGAAAGCCAAGTTCATGTTCTCCCAAAAAACAAACAATATCATAAGTCTTCTCAACATTTCCTGGATTTCTTCACTGTTTCGTTATGCTAGCAATTAGTAATTTCCAACTGCTTACATAAAACCTGTTATATTTGAGTTCTTCCAAATGGTTTTTCTCAAAGAATTGACTGTAAATGCTCTTTACTTATTGAATGTCTCTTTAATTCCTTATGAAGATTAAAACGGAAAATCCTGTTTTAGACCAAAAATTTTTTTCGTTTGAAAAAGTAAGCATGGCTAACAAAATAATTATGCTTTCCTCTCACATCCATTCAAACATTTGAAATATATATAATTATGTATGTTGAAATGTCCTGTACATGAATTTTTTAATATTTAAATTTAGGCGAAGTTTTGGCCTACCTGTTTGGATAAGTTCACTTTTTGCCTGAAAATTGTTCAATGAAAAAATTTTCGTCAATAAATTACACACTGCACTGCATAACAACTTACCAGAGCTGCTTTAAAGCACAACAGAAGCATATGAGGCACTCATGTTTGCAATTTTAAAATTGCTTCTACTCAATACTTTATTACATGGAGAAAAACCATGAAATTCCTTCTATCTGAACCAAAATCTTTGGAAATAATATCTGTTAATGCACTACTATAATACAAACACTTCTATACAAATGAAGGCTCATATGAAATGTCAGAAATGCGAGTTATTGAAGCTGCATTACAACTGGACCAGACACCCATTCTCCACTCATATACTACATCAGCTGGCTCATCGATGAGTACACAATAATATTCTTGTTTTCAAGTGTGCTAGTAGTGTTATTTTCAGCAATATATTTAAAATGTCACACAGTTGCACAGTTTTACTGACTGTGTGCTTCTAAAATTGCGCTTGTAAATGAGTAATTTTTATTGTTATTACTGTTATTATTATTTTAATTTCTAATTTGAAAGTATTGCTTTCATGGAGGATATGCTCCTGGATCATAGTGAATTAGTTGTTTGAGTGTTCAAAATTTAATTAGCAGACATTTATTTTTTAAGATTTAAATAATCAATTTATACACCCAATAAATAACCATAAATTCAAATGATGTTTTAATTTACAAGATAATTTGTTAAAATTTTTCTCCATCAACCACCCACTTATTCCATTCAGCATGAATATGACCCTTAGCCTCTTATGAGACCATGGAATCCTTATAAATGTGGGTTGCCTCTGATGAGGCCATGTGAGCTCTTAAAGTTCTTTTGCTAGATGTTGGCCTATGCAGACTGGGACGGTCCTTCTTTCACTTGGAATTTGTCAGTTGATATTGAGCCATCAGAGAGTAAGCAACCATTTCTGGTTCCTGTGCTTTTATCTTTTTCTGTGCAGATTTTAATTTTTCTAATCAAACTAATCAACTAATAAAAAAGTCCTCCATCACTGGAGATGCACACAAATTTTCCTAACAAAGCAAATGTGTTAAACTGCTTGTTAATGCAAAAATCCAATAATTGAACTCAAGATGGTAAACCATTGGGTATAACTGCAATGTCTGATTTTTCATTAATGTTGTCTCCCAAGTGGCAGTTGCATATTTCTCTCACTAATAAGCTACATTCTTTGCATAGGCCACGGGAACATTTCTTCCACAAATTTTCAATCTAAAGTTTCACTCCATCTTCATCCCACAAACATTCTTCTTTGAAATGAACAAAAACTCCTGCAGAGAACTATTTTTAGAGGAGTTTTTATTTGAAAATTATCATTGATTTTAATATCGTTCCATCTGCCATGATCAATCTAGTTTTTTGGTATATATATTTTTACTGGGGCTATTTTCAAGTCTTAATGCAACAGTTAAATTACTAGGCATATCAAAATTCAAGGCATTTTCTCCATGTTGCCAATGTCAGGTAATGGGTATCAGTAGTTTTTGTCGATTTTTAATGATAAATTGCTGGAAACTGATGACTTTATTATCAAGATCTTTCAGTAATTTCTGAATAATCTTGGTCTTCTGCACAACAGCAAACCCTTTCTTTTCAGAAAGGGGTTACACCAACTAGCTATTGCCTAGAAACCTTTGCTCCATTCAGGGTTTGTTTTGGCCCATATGAATGCAAATAAACATATTACTTTTCTGGAGATGTAGTCATTAAACCAATTTTCAAGGACTCATTTCAAAATATGGTTCTAAACCTCAGGCCAATGACTATTGCCTGTCTCAATGGCACATTTTTTCTTAGGCATCTTCATAATGCTAAATTCATTTTTTCTCCAGTCTTCCACTAGCTTTTCATTAACCTTGAATTCACTCGCCGCAGAACAGTTATTTGATTTTTTAGTGAATACCAAGACAATAAATTTAAAAGCAGCTTTATAGTTAATACTTTTCACAGGCAGAGCCGGTATAAGGATTCCTATTTGTAATCAGCAATACAATGCAATGTAAAACATGTCACATTAAGATGGGATTACCCCCACATATCTCCTGTTCAACACTTCATTGAGCTGTTTATATTCACATAATAATCAAAGAATTGACTGCTTGGGAGGTGGATTTTGTCTGAAAAATGTTATTTTAAATTACTTGTTAAGTAAAAGAAGTAAGTCAAATTATATGATGAGTATATGCCAAAATGCAATTTCATACCAAAAAAATCAAGGTCAACTTTCATGCCCTGGTAATGGTACAGTGGGTCCCTGTTATTTGTGAGGGTTATGTATCAGGAAATAGTTGCTAATATTGAGGAATTTTTCCCAATAAAAATACATTATATAAGGTAGGGTTACATTCTCATTTGTCACCAAAATCACTCTTGATGAAAAAAGGGGAATTTTCTCTAATAAGATTTCATGTAATAAGGGAGATTAGTATAGAAAAAAAGACTTCTTTGGTAATTCCACATAAACTTATACATAAGTTTATGTTGACTTACCAAATAAGTCTCTTTATTTTTACAATATCAAGGAATTCTACATGCCCGAAACCATTAACCATAAGGGAGATTAGGTTACGTTGATGTCACCGTATCCTATGACATCCAAGCCAAGAAAACAAGTCTGTACGTGTGTTCTGGTCAAGAAAGGCTTAATATTCAGGACAATACATAGACTGAACATTGCCTAATGTTAATATAAATGAAAATAACTTAAAATTACATAAATACGAATGGAAAACACGATGACAAGGATAAACACAGATATTGTGAGATAAAGCTTGCTCTCGTATGTGATGTCATATCATAACTCCAAAATAAAGCACATGATGCTAGTATTTAATAACACACAGAAGATGGTATGTTAATTCACTTCTTTATGCTAGTTACAACAAATAAAAAATCTGATGTGGCCACCAAATGACTTTATCCATACCTATAATATTTCTAAAAATTCCAAATAGGTGAAATGATAATAAATATTTGAAGGAACTGCAAGAAAATTCAAAAAACCTTACAAATAACAGGAATAAACTCAAATTGTAGCCTATCTGATATTGAATATAGCCCAAAGCTCCAACGAATAAGAAAATAAAAAGGAGCATAATGTGTTTCCAATAGTTGCCAGTAGGTAGTGTGGTGGTGGCAGCTAAAAAATTTAGTTTTTAAAATACGTCTTCAAAAATGCATTTTATGTGAAAATGTTATGTACAAGCACTGTAGACAATTATATTTCCTACAACTTTAATCCAGTATGTTTTTACATTTATCAAATATTAATGCAAATATATCAAAAAAGGATGTGACAAGAGTAAACATCTACTTCCAGTGACCAATGTTTACCAAAAACTAAACAGCACTTCTTTGTTTAACAAATATGTCAAATATAAAATTTTGCACTGACTTGATTAATAGGTTTTGAGTTAGAGCACCTACAAAATCCTGGTCACAGACACATGGACATGCACACACGCACACGCACAGACATCATCAAGAAAATGGTCTAAATGTGTTCAGGGGATCTCAAAATGTGTATTTCTGTTGAAATTTTAAATTTAATTTTTTCATGAAAACAATATTTTACCCTATACTACTTATGGAGCAAGTAAAAATAAACAAAGTAAGCCAGAAAATAAAAGAGACATAGTTTAATGAGGCAGTTGCTGTTGAACAAGTTGCGTGCATGTCTTTTACTCTGCCACAGCATGTAGTCTGAGTGATAAGCGAAACAATAAAACATGGATACCTAAACATTGTTACATAATACATGAATGATATGTGAAATGATGAATACCAAATCCACGAATATCAGAGACCAATTGTATAAGATTTTTGTGCCTTAAAAAAAATTGATTGAAAACGAAAATCATTCCGAGTACTGCTGATTTATTTTTTAAGCACATCTCTGTTTTGCATAAATGATTAATTTCATCAGTATTTCTGAAGAACAACGAAATTATGTCAATTAGATTATATGATCCACATGAAAAATCTTTATAAAACATACCTTGAAATATTATTTGAAACTGATTTTTCCAATCATCTGCATGCCTAAGATTCAGCACATGGAATGAATCCTCTAATATATTACTCCTTCTCAGACACATTGAAATTTTCCCACGTTGAATTTCATTATTAAGTCTCTGAAGTTCATCTCGGAAGTACATAATTTTTATATCAAAATCAAGGAGTCTAGTATGGTCTACTAGCACTGCATAAGGACCCTCTAATATGGGTGATGTTGACTGGCGTAGGAGTTGGTTTAGAACCAGTCTGTGAGTCTCTGATGAACAAAAAGTTACATTGCTATTATAAACAACTTATAAAAGTTTAAAATTATCTATATACCATAAGCTATGTTGGTCACTGCATGTAGGATGTCATTAATATAAACTGGAATTTCATTATTACAAATGTTATATTTATGCTTGAACTAAAATGATACATATCAATAATGAGGTTAGGCTCACCCCTGTGGATACTCATCATGAAAAAAAGAACTTAGTTACTTCCACAAAATTTTATTTTAAACGACCGATTTCACAATGATCATAGCATCATCAGGGGATAAAATATAAAAATTGTTCCATGTATATATAGGGTAAAATAAGTGGTGGGGAGAGAGGGAGACAGGAGAGGTTATAAAAAAAATTAATGGAAGGTAATTGAATAAACTTAGAAAAAGGAAGGGGTTGGAAAAGAAGGAGAAAGCAACATAGTAGCAAAATGTTACAAAAACTTGGTAAAAGGGCCAAAGGCAACAATGTTGATACAACGTATTTACAAATTATTCGGTAAGCTAAATAGAGGATAATTATCATGGAAAAGGTATTCATTTAAGAGAAGCGAGTTTTCACAAATGATTATCTCTAACTCTTCAAGAGCATCCAATTTGTGACCATTAATTTCAAAGTGGAGGAATTTAGGGTTGAAGGAACTATGATGATTGAGGTTTAAAAGATGTTACGCAAATTGAGAAAACAAATTATTTAAATGGAAGTAACACTTATGTTCCTTAATCCTCTTGTCAAAACTCCTCCCCGTTTGGCCGATGTAAACTGCTCCGCAATCATCAGAAGCAAGTTTATATACACTACTTCTTAATGACAGCTGTATCAGTCTTTAGCATTAAGGAATAATTTGGAAAAAGTAACTGGGGAGTAGAAAGCAGGTTTAAGTTTAAGTTTAGGAAAAAAGTTGGACAATTTATAAGAAATGTTTCCTAAAAATGGGAGTCTGTGCCAATTAAGAGGTTTGAAAATGAGATTAAGCGGAAAAGAAACGATTTTTTGGGAGGCAATAAGTAAATGTTTTTTAGAGATAATTTTATCGATTAAACCAGTTTTGTAGCCATTATTGATAGTGATCTGTTTAATGGTGTTAAGATATATAAGGAAATTGGGTTTAGAAAGGGGTATACTAAGAAGGTGGTGAAGCATAAAATGAAAAGAAGCATGTTTGTGAGAAGAATGATGGGATGAGTGATTGGGAATGATCTGATCTGTGTAAGTGGGTTTACGAAAAATAGCAAAGGCAGGTGTGTTGTTTAACAGAGACAAAGTGAGATCTAAAAGTTAAGCAAACCATTGGTTTCAGATTAGACTGTAAAAAAATGGAAGGATGGAGGGAATTTAAAAGGGTTAAAAATTCAGAAAGTTTGTTGTCTGTACCACTCCAGACACAAAATTTCATCCACAAACCTACCCCAAAATAGTGAATAAGTTAATGATGGATGGCCAGAACTAAAAGGGTTAACTTCAAATTTGTTGAGAAAGATGTCGGCATGGAGAGAGGAAAGCATACGTGATACTTCCATTTAAATACTTTGTTTGCTCAATTTTGAAAAAATTTTTAAACCTCAATCATCATAGTTCCTTCAACCCTAAATTCCTCCACTTTGAAATTAAAGGTCACAAATTGAATGCTCTTGAGCAGCTAGAGATAATCATTTGTTAAAACTCGCTTCTCTTAAATGAATACCTTTTCCACAAAAATTATCCTCTATATAGCTAACCAAATAATTTGTAAATACTTTGTATCACCATTGCTGTCTTTGGCCCTTTTACCAAGTTTTTGTAACTTTTTGTAACATTCTGCTACTATGTTGCTTTTGCCTTCTGTTCTAACCCCTTCCTTTTCCAAACAGTTTATTCAATTACCTTCCATTTCTTTGTAACCCCTCCTGTCTCACTCTACCCCTTTATTTTACCCTATATATATGGAACGATTTTTATATTTTATCACCTGATGATGCTACAATCATAGTGAAACCGGTCGTTTAAAATTAAATTTTTGGAAGTAATTAAGTTTTTTTTAATTATAAAATCATACAATTTGAATACATTTCAGAGGAACTTGTTCATTAAATTTCGTATGAACCTACCAGCAAATTTGATATATTTTATTGCATCACTAGACAGGGCAGTTGTGGCTACTGGAGGAGCCTCGCCTTCTGAAGGCAACAGTGATACAGAGGCAAGCTCATGTTGTTCTTGAATTGTCAAGACTTCATGAAATTCAGCAGTATCAAGGCACTCCTCTGCCTTCCGATCCTTGACATCTTCATTACCAGATGAGGCATGGATTAGGAAGAAAGCTTCCACTGCCGGCTGGTAGAAATGAAAATATTACAATTGAAATGACATTAATTTTGCAGATATTTTAAATGCTCCTTCATTATTAATGGTCAACAAACCTACAACTTGATAATAAAACTTTTAAATAGTTTTTTGTAAAAATGAAGTACTTTCATGTATATGCAGTACTAAAAATCTCTTGCTCAATATTCTAATGCATAGATGTGTAGTACATGTAATAACAGTTAAGAAAATTACTTTTTACTTAACGTTAAAAAAGGGAAATGGAGACTACGGTGTACAGATTGGAATTAAAATTTAAAACTCCTTAACCGTAAATTTACCCAGAGGGCACTCACACGTCAATAAGAAATAAGGAAAATTAAAATTATACTTACAAGTTTGCAGGACGATGATGGCCTACAGGGACCTGTTGTCAAAAACTAGCCTAAAAAAAGAAAAAGAAAACACACACGCACAAGCACTCTGGAAATCTCTAGATACGTATTTCGGGAGCTATGCTCCCATCTTCAGTAGCTGAAGTCGTATGAATTGTTTGTGTTTGGTCTTGTGTATTTATGTGTTCCGGGTAAAAGTGAAAGGAGGGCAGAGGGGTGGGGGAATTCTTAACGGTTAGCGAGTAGAGGGGTGAGTAAGGGATAGGTCCGCGGTCGTTATTCATAACCGTCTCTTTGAATTTGTTAATGAAAATACTCTCGTAAGCGTCTAGTTTCCAGTCGGTTTGTGTTGATTTTAAGAGAGACATGTTTTCGATTTTAATTGGGTGATTGTTTTCCTGTATGTGTATTGCGACGCTAGACCTGTTAAATCTATTGTGTTTGAAGTGTGCAAGGTGTTCTTTGAACCTGGTTTCTAGCTTCCGTTTAGTTTGCCCTATGTAGACTTTCTCGCAGTCTGTGCAAGCGATTTTGTATATGCCGGATCTTTGTAGAGTCGGGATCGTGTCTTTTGGATTGTGTAGTAAGTTGGAGAGTTTGTTTTCATTCACAGGTACTGCTTTAAGGGTCTGTTTTGAGAAGATGTTTGATAAACCGTTTGTGATGCCTGGGACGAAGGGGATTTTTACGTATTTTGGTTTTTTGGGGGGCGTGCTTGTGAGAGTAATCTGTTTTTTTTAAAAAAAAGACTGCGCTTGTGTTTGTGTAAAATATTCTCTATCATCTGAGGGTCGTAACCATTGATTTTAGCGCATTTTTTGATATATTTCAATTCTGTGAGGAAATCAACTTTAGAAAGAGGAACCTGTAAGAGTCTATGTACCATTGAGTGGAATGGTGCTAATTTATGTGAAATATGGTGGTTGGAATCAGAGGGAATGTACGTGTCTGTGTGTGTGGGTTTGCGGTAAATCCCGAACTTGATTTGGTTGTTTTCTCTTTTTACGAGAAGATCAAGAAATGGCAATGTATTTTGTTTTTCAACTTCATGTGTAAATTTAATGGAAGGATATTGATCGTTTAGTTGCTGTAGAAAATCAGTTATGTTATTATTGGAGGTATCGAAAATCGCGAAAATATCGTCAACGTATCTTAGCCATAAGAGTGGGAAGTATTTGAAAGTGTTTTTGCATTGTTTCTCGAAGTTAACCATGAATAGGTTGGCTAAGAAAGGTGAAAGGGAGTTTCCCATTGTTGTACCGTAATTTTGTTGGTAGAACTTGTTGTTAACTTGAAAGAAATTTTGGTTCATGCATAAGCGTGTTAGTCGTACTAATTCATCTACTGTTTTTAATGGTAAGTTTTGATCGGTGAGCCATTCTTCGAGGAATTGTAATGTTTCATTGATGGGAACGCTAGGAAAGAGAGAAGAAACATCAAAAGAAACTAAAATTTCACTGTCCTGTAGTATTATGTCTTTAACTTCGTTAATAAAATGAGGACTGTTTTTTATATTTGAATCATGTTTGATAGGAAATTGTTTAAATTGGTCATTAAGCCAACGTGAAATTTTATATGTCGGGCTGTTGATAGACGAAACAATGGGTCTGAGGGGAATGCCGTCTTTGTGGATTTTGGGTAAGCAATACATCCTAGGAACCCTGGGGTTTGAGGTGTGAAGTTGGAGGCTGAGTTGTTTCGTGATGAGTGTGGTGCATGTTTTAACAATTTTGGAGGTTTCTGATATCATTTTATTGATTGGATTTTTTAGTATGTTTGTGTACGGCCCTTCATTTAGCATTTGCTCAACTTTGTCGAAGTATTGGTCTTTTTGCATAATGACTACTGTGTTCCCTTTGTCTGCCTTTAGATAAAAACAATTTTTATTGTTAAGAGACTTGATGGTGTTGTGTTCGGAATGTTTATGTTTTTTATTCGTTTTTTTGGCAATGTTTTCTGTTATCTGTGATAATGCGGTGGATCTGATGATATTCTTGCAGTTATTTGATAGGGTTTTAATAGAAGATTCAATGTCTGCCACAATGTCATCCATAGGTGGGTTTTTATATGGAAGTGCGTATTTAAGTCCTTTTCCGAGTAGGGAGAGTTCTTCGTTGGTGAAGGTCGTATCTGTAAGGTTTATTACATTGTCTTGGTTTTGTTTGGAATTGCAGGAAGTGTTTTTCTGGTTATTTTTTGTGAGAAAGTAGTATTTTTTGCGAAGTCTGTCAGTTTTATTTTGGACTTTTTGTTGTATCACGGATTGAATTTTGTTCAGATGATCGTCCCATATGGGAACTTCGAAACCGGATAAATGGCTAAGACATAGCCATAGCCATAGCTAAGACACGATCCCGATTCTACAAAGATCCGGCATATACAAAATCGCTTGCACAGACTGCGAGAAAGTCTACATAGGGCAAACTAAACGGAAGCTAGAAACCAGGTTCAAAGAACACCTTGCACACTTCAAACACAATAGATTTAACAGGTCTAGCGTCGCAATACACATACAGGAAAACAATCACCCAATTAAAATCGAAAACATGTCTCTCTTAAAATCAACACAAACCGACTGGAAACTAGACGCTTACGAGAGTATTTTCATTAACAAATTCAAAGAGACGGTTATGAATAACGACCGCGGACCTATCCCTTACTCACCCCTCTACTCGCTAACCGTTAAGAATTCCCCCACCCCTCTGCCCTCCTTTCACTTTTACCCGGAACACATAAATACACAAGACCAAACACAAACAATTCATACGACTTCAGCTACTGAAGATGGGAGCATAGCTCCCGAAATACGTATCTAGAGATTTCCAGAGTGCTTGTGCGTGTGTGTTTTCTTTTTCTTTTTTTAGGCTAGTTTTTGACAACAGGTCCCTGTAGGCCATCATCGTCCTGCAAACTTGTAAGTATAATTTTAATTTTCCTTATTTCTTATTGACGTGTGAGTGCCCTCTGGGTAAATTTACGGTTAAGGAGTTTTAAATTTTAATTCCCTACTTTTTACTTAATAAGCCACTTCCAAGTAAAATACTTTTGATGAAAGAATCATAGCAATCTTCAAATAACTAGAAGATTGTTCATGATTATATTTTCAAAAAGTCTATAGGTCTTAATATTTATTGGCTTCAAAAGTTATTATTAACTCTTATCCTGGCAATGATGTGTTTTGCATTCATTGTCAGTGCACCCTTTTTACATGACAGTGTTGACTATTGACATTTTGCTAGAGCCTGATTTTTTCTGTTATCTATTGAGTGGCTATAGGAAAAACTTCAATATGATACCTCAAATGGTTCATTTACAAAGAAATTATCAGAAAAACCTTTAATTGAAAGTTGAAATATTGCACTTCCTTTGAATAAAACTAATAAATTTTAATTTAATGAAGAAATATTTTATATGGACTGAAAATTAAAAAATATATAATTCACATTATAGTATATTCCAGAGAGTTGAATTCTATTCTTGGCCTCATATCCATCTATATACATTTATATGAAAATACATTAATATTAAAATAGATCAGTGTTTCCAATACAGGTAGCCCTCAATTTACGCAGGGGATGAGTTCCTGAACGAACTGGCATAATCGGAATCAGCCTAAATTGAAATGATTTTATAATGTAAATCAATGGGAAGTCAATGACATGCATTCCCGACACCCAAACATTGATGAGTAATATAATGGCATTGCATTTAAAGTTCTAAAATAACATAAATATAATAAAGGGAATTTAAAAAATATACTTTGCACACTTACAACCAGCAATGGCATAATGAAGCAGCGTTATTCTCTGACGAAGTCCCTGGTTGAGGACCATCATACTTTTTAAAGAAAGCATGCAGTGTGGACTGTTGTGATTTTTTATTTCTTTCTATCAAAATTTCATGATAAGGCCTCATGGATGCCATAACGCTCCTCTACGCTGAAGCACTCTGCTCTCAGTCTTGGTCAATCTCGCAGAGCTCATCAGTAAGTTTATCTATGTCTGAGAGGATGCACTGGAGATCAATAGCATTCATTTCACGTAGAGGAAGTTCTTCTTACTCTCTTTCCTCCTCTTCCTTTTGGCCCAGTTGTGCAGCCAATTCTTCTAAGTCTTCATTGGAAAGAGACTGCCCATGGCTTTCCACAAGTTCTGTTACATCTTCATCTGTCACTTCGTCCAAGCTCACCTCTTGTGCTAGTCTTCTTACCTCATCTATGACATTCTCCACTGGTTGGAATCCTGCAAAGGAAATAAATTCTGGCAGAAGTTTGCCCCACACTCCATTCAAACAATTCACTGATACTTTCTCCAAGGCTGCGTTGATGTTATTAATTCCCCTAAAAATGTCAAATGAGAGTCAATAATCCTTTACGGTTTTGTCGGAACTTTCCAAAACTCGCAGCATTTCTTTGAAGGTGTTTCCTAAATAATAGGATTTAAAGGTCACTCTTACACCTTGGTTCATTGGTTGCAAAACTGACATGGTGTCAGGAGGAAGGAGAATGACTTTGACATCCAGAGGTGAACTGAATTCTTCTAGGTTTGTCGGATGGCCAGGGGCATTGTCCAAGAGAAGAAGGGCTTTGGTTGGCAAGTCATTCACATGACAAAAACAGAGCACAGTTGGGCAGAAATAGTTGACATACCAATCCAAGAAGACTTCTTGTGTCACTCAAGCCTTTCTATTTGACTTCCAGTAGACTGGCAACATGGCTTTGTTGAGACCTTTGAAAGCGGTAGGCGCCTCCGAATGGTACACCAACATTGGCCTTAATTTTAAAGTGCTGGAGAAATTGGTGCCCAGCAAAAGCATTAGCCTATCTTTAGCAGCCTCGAAACCTGACACACACTTCTCTTCACAGGTGATGTAAGTTCGTGAAGGCAGTTTCTTCCAATATAGGCCTGTCTCATCAACATTAAAAATGAGATCAGGAGGATAATCACCCTCCTCCACAATGGCCTGAAACTCTTCAGGATACACTGCAGCTGCCACTGCATCTGCACTTGCTGCTTTGCCACTTATTTTCACACTGTGGCACTTGGTGCAAGATTTGAATCGCATAAACCAGCCCTTGCTTCCTAAGAATGTCTTTTTACTATCCTCTTTCATCTTAAGTTCCTCAAAAATTGACTTTGCCTTATATGTGATAACAATTTGAGTCAAGGGATTGTTTTTTTATTCATGTCATCCACCCATAGCGACAGTAATTTCTCCATTTTTTCTAAAAGTTTATATCTGCTATAATTCACTTGTGTTGCACTTATTCTCTTAGCCTGTTTTACAGACTGTTTTATTTTATTTGAATTTTTCATTATGATAGTCACAGTGGAATGAGGCAAATTCATACTTCTGCACACATTAGGACAGATATCATCACCTTCTATTCTATGAATTACATCCATCTTATCTTCTTTAGTAATAGACCTATGTAACTTTTTAGCAACACATTCACTTCCACTTTTTTCAGTGCACTTCTCTTACCAGACATTGTGGCTCTTATTTTCTTAATTTAATCTACAATTTATAAATATAATAACACAGTTGTTACTGCATAATAATGGTCAAACAACAACACAAACATGTTAGCTCTCAGTATTCAGCACATTCAATGGGTGAATAAAAAGTGAACTGAGCGCATTTTATCTTGACTTTATGTCTTACCTTCCTTCCACTCCTTTTCATGACAGACACCCAAATGTGAAAACCCTCTTGAGGAGCGAGTGGAAAGTGAAACAAAACAAACCTTCTTAATGAGTTAGGTCTTTACTCTTTATCTAGGCAGAAGGGAAATGACTCACCGTCATGAGTGACTAATGCTCACGTGACTGTCATGGAATGGTGTCGGTTTTTGAGGAGATTATCTCACAACTATAGCAATGAGTAGGTGTGCAATTCGTTGGTCCTCGTGATTGACTGTAATTCTTTCGTGTGATCAATGTGTACAGTCATCTCTGCTATTACACAATAGTTGCATTCATGTAAGATGCCGACCTATAGAAAATCGCGTTATAAAAATAACTCCAGGACCTCCGCAGAGATAAAATTTGTTCTTTGATAGGTTAAAGCGCGGGAAATGAAATCGCATAAGAGCAAACTTGCATATGTAAAAGTTTACATTTTACAAGAAGCTTTTACAGATTATTCGATCTCATTAGAGCCGATTCGCAGAGATGACTGTATTTATAATTTTTTTTCAAAGTCAGCCATGTAAAAATTATGATATAGTATAAGAAGCAGTACGAGAAAATTGTAAAATGTTTTAAATAATAATAAATATATTTTTTCACTTTTTGACCTCCTGTTTTCAAAATCGATGTTATTCTGAATCGGCGCAAATTGGACCAGCACAAAACTAGGAGTACCTGTATAGGTCATTAAAATTTTATCACCTAAATTCCATCTCAACTTATATCAAACGGATTTTCATGATATTAGTGATTGGTGTCCTGTGATATATAACGATAGGAATGTTTGTGAATTTTATGTTTGAAAAACATTTCAGGTGTAGATGCAATAAAAATTAATGTTTTAGTCTGCTTTTTAAAGAAAGCAGCCTTATCCTCCTAAATGAATTTTTATAACTATGTTATAACTCAATCCTTGCTTCGGAAAAATAACCAATTTAAAAGTGGCAGAGGCTCCGGATTTATCATCACAAATGATTACATAACAATTGTTGAACAACACTAGCCATAAATAGCAATGTTTTATTTACTGATCCAGGATCTGAAAAGGTAAACAATAATAACAAAATTATCTTTCTGCTTCTTCCCTTCATAAATATTTTTTTTAATTTGTATGTTTGTTCAGAAAATAGTCCTAATTACTAATTGCCTACAAAAGTTGGCAAGATTTTAAATTTTGATTTCAGATAGACTTCTTTCATTTCTGAATTTCTATATCCAGATAAAAATTCATTATATTGGTTTAAAATTTCCATTTTTAATACTCAACATTACTTTTATAGACTTATTTTAAGAAAATATTTTTCAAAGAAAGTAAACACAGGTTTTAAAACAAGCATAATGACCATGGAGATCATCCTTAGATCCTGACAGCTTCAAATAAAAGAGAATAGCCACAGCAGTTGTAGCCAAGTCTTCTTAACAAAGAGAAATTTTACTTCTATCACAACGACATAGACAAGGGCAGTCTTGTAAAGTTGAAGTTGTTAAATTGTCAAACAATTGCTTTGCTCATGGACAATTATATATAGCTACATTTAGAGGATGCAGGAAAAAATTAATTATTTGAGAAAAAATTGGTAGATGAAATTATACCAACAAGAATTACAATATAAATTAACTAGGTTTAAATACTTCATTTATTCTCAAATTTTTTCAAATTATTTTGCCTTTATTTAAAAACCTAACAATGCTAAATATATTTGCAAGCTATATCATATAATCATTATATCATATAATTATTATTATTATTTCATTTTTTTAAACTTCACCATTCACTACAATTTTACAATAAAGATTAAAGCTAAAATGATACAAAGAGCCACTTCTGAAAGGTTTGTGAAATAATTGTGAGTAGAATCACTGTATGAATTTGTATGTAAATTCCATATGACAAAGTCAGTCTTTTTAGATTGGCACTTCCCAGTATTATGTGACTGCTCAATACTATTAGTTACAAGAGCTGAAAGTTTTAAGGACACCTGAACAACCCTCGGTAAGTACCACATCACACATTAATGGGCACCATGCTGGGAAGCCTTGGCTTAGAGGTTCTCGACTACGATAAAAGCTAGTTAGTCAGGTTGGCTCTGATTTGATTGTACCTGGTCACAGAGTTAGCTAGCAATTTGGCAATTTCTGTTTCCCCACCAAGGCTGTCTGCCGAATTACCCAGCGCATTGTCACATGTGATATATTACTTCCCAAATCAACATTTACCCACCCAGTCACTGTACACATGGTGAAGAATACTCTTTCTTGGGGATTGTAAGGGGCACATAAGCTGTCCAAATGGTAAACACCTTAGATATCTGGCAGTAGAAACTAACAAGCTGAAGGCTTGCCAATTACTGTCTCAATTTTTAATAATCTTTATTTAAATTTTTGTACAATTATTTTAAAATTATCATTATCAGATTATTATTGACTCTTAAGAAGAAATTGTTTTACCAAATCATTTCATAATGATGCATACATATGTAGCGATAACTAAAAAGATCAATATACATTACAGAATGCTACCAAGTACAATTGCACCTGTATCGTCAGGTTGCTCGTGCTCAAGTTTATTACTTTCTAAAGGTTTTTCTTGCTATAAATGACAATATGATCATTATTTAAATTTTAAATGCGTAACAAGCTGAAAATTGGTATAGAAATTTTGCCTTGAAAAGTGTGAAAATAGAAATTCGGCAACTCTTTTCATCACTGATGTGGTTTTTACATATATTGTGCCCTTTTGAAATGACATATTAGATAGGTAGGTAGGTAGGAATTTGATTTTAGGTGCTTCGACAGCTAGGGTCATTTTGCACCTTTCTTGTTGCCTGTCAATAGACATTGCAAACGATTTCCTTTAATGTATTAAATAGTAAAATCATAAATAATAAAATGCATTAAAAGTAAATGTTTAAAATTCTATAAAAGGTGGATAAGTCCAACTTCTCTTAAAAAACTTAAAATACTATCCATTTTCATGGAGTCATCTGATAAAATATAAGCAAGTTCCCCGTAATGTGGAACTTGCTACGTAGCACGTTATATTTCCGGCATTCTGTCAGGAGGTGTCTTACAGTTAGAAGGGAGTCGCGATCGGTGCATCGAGGTGGTTCCTTCTTGATGGTAAAGAGGAACGAGTGTGTCAGGGCTGAATGCCCTATTCTCAAACGCGCGACCATGACTTCTTCCCTTCTACTATTCCTTACAGAGGATGCCCATGGAGAAATATCCCTTTTTATTTCATGTAGCTTATTTTGCAACATCTCTTGCCACAAAGTTTGCCACTTATTAAGCCCTGCTGTCCTAAACATACCCTTTAGGTCTTGGTGGAGGACAGAGTTGCCATTTGTGACAGGGAGGTTCAAACCCTCCTTCGCAAGTGCGTCCGCCCTCTCATTACCTGCTACACCAACATGTCCAGGAATCCAGAGGAAAATGATGTCAACTCCTCTGGAGTTTAAATGGTAAAGGGCTTCCTGTACATCCTGAACTATTGGGTGGAGAGGGGAGAAGCAGGTAATGTACTGAAGAGCACTCATGGAGTCCGAACAAATCATATATGGACTGTTCGAAACACCAATGCTCTCTAAGGCCATTCTTATGGCCGTCAACTCTGCTGTGTAAATACTACTCAGTGGGTTGAGCCCTCTCTTAGAAGAGAGATTTTTGCTAGTGAAGACCCACGCACAGGAGGAAGAGGATCTAGAGCCATCTGTGAAGATCAGTTCACAACAAGGATGATCATTAAGTACTTCAAAAAATAGTGACCTGTACTCACAAGAGAGGGTATTATGTTTTGTATACAGGGCAAGGTCCAACAACATCTTAGGGCGTGGGATCTGCCATGGCAGATATTTAAGAGAGCCGGTAGGAACAATCTTGGAAAGCTGTAATCCAATATCGTCTATATAAGACTTAAAACGTATTCCAAGCGGTTTTGTGGCCCTTGGGTGTCGGTTAAAAATTTCAGTAAAATGGGATTTAAAAATTACATCAAAACACGGGTGTCCTTTCAAAGATAAAATTTTTGTGACATAGTTACACATGAGGATATTTCTCCGGATCTCCAATGGCGGCTCCCCAGCATCGCAATAAATACTAGGAATGGGACTGGTTCTAAAAGCACCAGTTGCCAATCTGATTCCGGCATTGTGTAACGATGTCAGTGGACGAATGTATGACTTCCGGGCCGAGGAGTAGACAATACTCCCATAGTCGATCCTTGACCACACCAATGCTCTGTACAGCATTAGCATAGATTTGCGGTCAGCTCCCCACAGACTGTGTGTTATATATCTTAAAATGTTTAAAACTTTAAAACACCGTTCCTTTAAAAACTGAATATGACTTTTCTATCCAAGATCAAACCAAGAAAACGGATAGAGTCAGCAAACTCTAAAACATGGCAACCCAGTTTAAGCGTCGGCGGGAGGAAGCATCCCCTTCGCCTATAAAAATGGACACATTTCGTCTTTTATTGAGAAAAACGAAAACCGTTCAACTGTGACCACTTGTATAGACGATTTAATGTGAGTTGAAGCTGTCTCCCTGCCGTGGGGATTAATGATGACCTACAGAAAATAGCTAGGTCATCTACAAACAAAGATCCTTCCACAGGTGTTTGAATGCATCCAACCACATCATCTATAGCTATGGCAAAAAGTGTCACACTCAGGACAGAGCCCTGGGGAATTCCGTTTTCTTGTGAATAAAATTTGGATAAACTATTTCCTATTTTTACTTTAAAAGCACGTCCCGATAAAAAGTTTTTAATAACAATGGGCAGATTGCCCCTAAAACCCCACTTATGGAGGGTAATTAAAATTTTATGCCGCCATGTGTTGTCATATGCCTTCTCCAAGTCAAAGAAGACATAAACCACGTGTTGCCTAAGAACGAATGCCTCCTGGATGAAGTTATCAATCCGCACCAAATGGTCTATGGTAGACCTATGGTGACGGAAACCACAATGAATTTCGGAAAGAAAGTTTTGGCTTTCAAGACACCAAACTAGCCTCTTGTTTACCATTCTTTCCATCAGCTTGCACAGGCAGGATGTTAGGGATATCGGGCGGTGGTTTCCGAGGACAGAGTTGTCCTTTCCCTGCTTAGGGATGGGTACCACCACTGATTCTTTCTACCTGTCTGGGAACTCACCGTCCCTCCACATACGATTGAACGTATGCAGAAGATTCCTCATGGCAGCTCCAGGAAGGTTACGTAAGAACGCGTTGTGGATGGCGTTCATTCCTGGAGCCGTGTCCTTCAAATCTGCTATGGCAGACTGAAGTTCCCAGGGAGTGAATGGGTCGTTGTACGGGGCATTCACATTGCCTGAACTGAAGTCTAAACTAAGACGTTCTATTTGGCATTTAACATCAAGAAAGGCGCTAGTGTATTGAACGCTGCTGCTTACTGCAGCATAGTGCTCGCCAAATACATCCGCTATTTCTAGCGGAGTTGTAATTAACGACCCGTTTGCCTTCACCCTTGGAACATGAGGAAGGTGAGCAGTCCCGGAAATACTCCTAACCTTTCTCCATACCTGTGCGATGGGTGTCCTACAATTGATTGGGGACACATACTTCCTCCAGGATTCTCGTTTTGCGGCAGTTATGACCTGTCGAGCATTCGATCTTAATTTACGAAAAGCCGACGAATTCCTGCTCGTCAGATACTTATCAAAAATTTTTAGTGCCTTCTTTCTTTGATGGATAGCCTGAGCACATTCATCATTCCACCATAGCACAGGTGGGCGATGTGACTTTCTGGCAGACCGTGGAACACTTACCTCTGCAGCGTGACTAATTGCGTCCATAGCAGCGTCAACATTCGCTGCAGCACTAAGAGCAGGGTCATAACAAATTTTTAAAATGTTTTTAAAATTACCACAATCGGCTTTCTTCAAGACCCATTTAGGGGGTAAATTAAAAATATTTAAAAAATCTCTTTTCCGGATGAGAAGAGGGAAGTGATAGCTTCCACATAAGTCATCGTGAACGTGCATTTTAAAAATGGGAGCAATAGTGCCTGTACATATAAAAAGATCAATGGCCGAATATTCACCATTATAAGAATTAAAACGCGTTTTTTCGTTCTCATTGATTAAAATCAGATCGTGATGGCTTAAAAACTTTTCTAAAATACGACCTCGGCCATTATAATCTCCCATAGTGTCTCCCCAAAGAGGGCTATGGGCATTGAAATCTCCTAAAAGGATGAATGGCCGAAGTAGCTGGCGGATGAGGTCCTCAAGGGTTCTTTCTGTCACGGAAGCTCACTCCGGAAAGTATACATTGCAAAAGGTGATGTGCTCTGGACAGGCAACCGTAACTGCAACAGCCTGGAACGGTGTCTGCAAATTCACCTGGGAGGTGTAAAGAGTCTCCCGGATGGCCGCAGCAACGCCTCCTTTTGCCCTACGACCGCTGAGGTCATCTTCGCGAAATATTTTAAAACCTTTGAGTGAAACCTTGTCAGATCTTTTAAAATGAGTCTCCTGTAAAAATATACTGTATGGGATAAAATTGTTTATTAAAATATCAAGCTCCGCCTTATGTTTAAAATACCCGTTATAATTCCATTGAACTGTAAGCATTTAAAATAAATTTAAAATAAGGTTAAAAACCATAAAACCTGTAAAAAAGACAGTAAATGCATCGTTCACGTGGAGCGAAGCTTACCGTGTATGCTTTGTCTTCATCCCTTTCAACCGTTGTGCGAGGAGGGCTTGCAATTCCTCCTCATTCAGGCTTTCTTCCTCCATCTCCACCTCAGTGGAGAGAGGACCCTTGCTGGAGGGACCAGGTGGTGGTGTCTTCCCACGCTTGTCAGCATGGGATTCCACTGGTGGCCTGGGTTTAGGTCTTGGTGACTGACTCCTCTTTTGAGCGTCAGCACCAGAGGTGATTTCCACCTCCATTGAGGTGGTTTCTTTTTTGTTTCTTATTTGTTTTTTAGGTGTAAAGTTTTTCTTTTCTGTTTCCTTTTTTCTGTTTTCAATCTCTCTTTCATTTTTTTCCTCTTTTGCCTGCCGATGTTCTGCCTCGTGCTCGGTTTGGGTAGAACAGGTGACCATTTTCTTCGGAGTTGCTGCTTTCTCTGCATAAGACTTAGAAAATATCGGTGCTATCAGGGTCCTGTACATCTTCCGTGCCTCAAAATACGGAAGTTTTTCGATCGTTTTTATCTCTATGATCTCGCGTTCTTCCTGTACTTTGGAGCAATCTCGCGAGTAGACTGGGTGTGGCCCCTCGCAATCGCCGCAAAATACAGGTGAGGCACATACCTCCCCCTCATGCACAGCTTTGCTACATTTTCGGCAGATGGCTTCGCCCTTGCACCTTGGTGCAACATGACCAAATTTTTGGCAATTGTAGCAACACATTGGGTTTGGTATATACGGACGTACAGGACATTTCTCATACCTTACATTGACCTTCTCCGGAAGCTTGTCGAGTGAAAAGATGAGAACCACAGAGGTGGTGTTTATGGTTTCACCATTACTTTTTGTCGTTAATCTACGACAGTTGATGACCCCTTGGGGAGCCATCTCCCTTGTAATCTCTGCGACATCGACATAGAGAAGGTCATAGCAAGATATGACCCCACGGGAGGTATTCAAAGTCTTATGCGGCTCCACATTGACAGGAATGTCATGCAGCTTCTTCAAAGCCAGCAGCACTTCACTTTGCTTATCATTTCTGGTTTTAATTAATAGTGTTCCGTCCCTTAATTTTTTAACAGATTCTAGGTTCCCTGGGATTGCTCCCGAGAGGACCTTCTGTATTAGGAACGGAGAGACCTTAGTAAGGTTCTCCCCTTCGTTTGCACATCTCATAATAAGATAGTTCCTGCAGGCGCAGGTTGACTTATCTCCCCCGTCCACATCTGGGCGGGTTCTTTTTGGGGATGGAGGAAGTATGTGTTCCGCCATAAATTCAGAAAATTCATCCCCTGGTCTCCCCACCCAACACGGAGCCACATATTTGGGACGCCACACCGCAAACCGGTGTGGTCGCCAGGGCTAACCAAAGGATATAGCACCCGCAGCTAGGCTGCCTGCTTCAGGTTAGGTCTCAGCTCCCACTACACCCACCGTACATGGGCCTCCAACCCCATGCACCTTCGACCCCCCTCCACAGACCTCCATAGCCCAATGCGCTTGCCACCAGAATGCCGAAACATGACAGACGCCGAATGGCCAGGTGTGGCTAGCACCTGACCGCCCGTCTACAGTGAATCCAGGGCCTAAGTGGTGTATTACTCCATGGCACTTCCAAAGCATCCGACTTCTTCCGGAACCAAGGAGCTCAACCACCAGGATCCCTTTCTCCCCCTTATGGGTCACCGTGCACGGCAAACACACGGGTGGGTTCATAGCCAGATTTTGTGGCTTTATGCGTAGGTAGTAAACCACATACTACCTTGACATTGCCCTTGGCAGAAACTGGGGGTTTTTTAACGAGGTCTGCTCCTCGCCTTATTGGTCGCCTCTTACGACCAGCAGAAGGGCTGTGGGAGTATTCTCAATCACCCTACCTGCAGGGGGGGACATATTAGATTTTTTAAGAATTAACTAAAGTTAACTTTTTTATTTTGACACCCCTAAAATTTGGCATCCTGAGCCTGTGCCTCAAGTGCTCATCCCTGGACATTACAAAAATTACACAAATGCTAGCAATCTCATAAAAATATGTGAATACTTAACACATTCCCTGCCAAGATAAGGAAATGTAATAAAAGTTTGTTTTTGTTTCTGCAATTTTTCCATACACTTCTTAGATAAGGTAAATACAAAGTACGGAGTTTGTGACAAAATTTGCTATATGAGAAAAAAATGATGCATTTTTGCACCTTTGGCCAAATCCAGTATCTAGCCAAAAAATAAAGCACTTGAGAAAATATATTTTTTATTAGATTTTTTATGTTAAAATTTAAATTTTTTTATACACACCCTGAAATTGTTTTAATGAATCTGCGAGGAAATTTTCACTTTACAAATAAAATTGTTTTAAACATTTTGGGTGTAGTGGCATGTCATAATTAATGCACTTGAAGACTGACTTTTGCACTTTCTATATCTTCTTCTAGTGTTCATTTTTCAGACTAAATGATCAGCTTTGTCTTTCCTTATGTCTGAAGGCAGAGATAAAATGGATTGTTTTCGGTTCCAAGGATTTGAAGTTGAAGCAGAGGGCCCATCTTTCTCTTTGCTCATCACTGGTTCCCATCTGAGCAATGTTTGAGCTATGTATGGTCTAAAATCTATGTGAGACACCATACTACCTGTGGCCTTTCTATATAATTTCAAGAATTTGTGCAAGCATTCCAATAAATTTGTGAACAATTGCCACCACCATTTTTTGCCTCTAATTGTTATTCTATAATTAGCATTGGCATTGTAATGTAGGTCAACACCTTTCATATAGTTATTGTATTCCCCAATTATAAGAGGTTGTGTAATAGTCATGTTTCTCCTCTTCTTCCTGTTAAACTGTTTTGCACTTCTTAGTGGGGAGACCGGTGCCATATTACTGGCTGCTATGACGACAGACTTGTCATTTGATTTTATTATTGACAATCTATCTCATCAAATCCATGGTCGAATGAGACTGTTGGTTTTTTTGAAAGGCTCTTGGAATCCTCCAATAGAAATTTTCCAGTTTGATACTTGCAAATTGTGCCAGTTTCCTATAATGCTTAGGATGAGAAAAATTGTCAAAAAATAAGTGGTGCCATGATGATTCAGGAGCAACTTTTAGAAACTTCAGGATCACACTAGCACCTCAACCATATTGGTTTTCCTCATTACTTCCTCTGGTCCCTCCATATGGCCAAAACTGAAAGAGGTACCCCTCAATGAGCAAAGGCACCAAATTTTCAGTCCGAATCTGACGGGCTTGTTTTTTATGAACATTGTTGATGAATGTCGGCCAAAATACGGAACCATTTGCTCATCAATAGAAATGTTATGTAAAAAATTCCAAATGAAAGAAATTTTTCATTCCAAAGTGTGATAATTGGTCCCAGTTTTGTAAACTGGTCAGTCTTATCTAATAATGAATTATCTGAAAGATGAATATTTTCTTTTATAGCTGTAAATCTATTCCTGATCGTAGAATGTTGGACTAATTGAACACCTTGATCTTCATCTTTCGACCAATATATATCTTGTTGCGGAAGTAGGTATTTGGTTCCCAGAAAGGAATAAAATTCCAATGAATTTTCTCAAATCAAATATTTTTACTTTCTTCATATACGAAGTATAGAGAAAGTATTGTTTTCATGAAAAAAATCGAATTTGAGATTTCAACAGAAATACGTTTTAAGTTCCCCTGAACATGTTTTGACTATTTTCTTGATGATGCCTATGGGTGTTGGTGACTGTGATTTTGTGGGTGCTCTAACTCAAAAACTATTAATCAAATCATTGAGAAATTTTATATTTGACATTTTTATTATTGGTTATTAGTTTTTGGTAAAAAATGGTGAACTGGAAGTGGGCGTTTACTTTTGTCACATTCATTTTTTTATATTTGCTTAAATATTTGAGAAATGTAAAAAAGTGCAGGAATTAAAGTTGTAGGAAATTTAATTTTCTACAACATTTGTTTGAAACATTTTCACATATAGGTAATGCATTGTTGAAGAGATATTGTAAAAACTAAATTCTTTAGCTACCACCATTACACCACATACTGGCAACTATTGTAACCATTTTACACTCCTTTTTATTTTCATAATTGTTGGAGCTTTGGGGCTATATCCTATACCAGAAGGCTACAGTTTGAGTTTATTTTTGTTCTTTGTTAA
Organism: Tanypteryx hageni; assembly: GCA_028673005.1. NCBI lineage: Eukaryota > Metazoa > Arthropoda > Insecta > Odonata > Petaluridae > Tanypteryx > Tanypteryx hageni. The sequence goes on along the minus strand of JAJPWW010000323.1, from coordinate 687,902 downwards.
GTCTTTAAATTTTTCTTGCCGTTCCTTATTATCATTTAAATTATTAGAAATCTTTAGAAATATTACAGGTATGGAGAAAGTTATGTGGTCGCCAGATCAGATTTTTTAGCTTAAAAATCATGTCTATTATAGTCAACTGCGTATTTCTTTAAAAAGAAGATATTTTTTTCAAACATGCTTTTATTGAAAAACAACTGGAAAATGTATGCTGGTGACATGTCACCCAACTTATTTTTCAGTTTTTGTTCTATTCTTCTTCTTTAGAAGATGGAATAGACGAAAATTTGATATTAATGTTTTTTTTCCACCTTGGAGTTGCCTTGTCTTTTCATCATCATCATGGGTAGTCTGTCCATAGATAGGTCCGTGATTATTCATGGATAAACCTGGTTCTCCATATACTCCTATTTTCTACTGTTCTTTTCATATCTCGATAACTCTCTTTCTCTATCAAATCATCTATCAGCTGAAACCTTTTCCTACCTATTTCTCTTTTTCCAATTAGTTTTCCTTCTAATATGTCTTTAATCATACTCTCCTACCTCAGGTAATGTTCAACCCAGTTTCTTCTTCCTCTTTCTAATAGTCTGTATACTCATTTCTTCTCTCCTACTCTTCATAGCACTTCATCATTTTTCATCCTATGTCCATTTTATCTTCAGCATTCTTCTCCAAGTCCACATTTGTCTTTTATCATATCCCTTTTTTATGAAAAGAAGTTGTACATTTTTGTGGATGAGGATGAAAATCCCCCAATAAAAAGCTTTCAAATTTGTAAACACAATAGGCATTTTTAAAACAATTATTGGTGTATTTTAGATCACAATCAAAATTTTTGTAATAATTTCCTTTGTAAAAATTGTTATTAGATGACTTTACTACCTTGAAATTGGCCATATTCTGACAATTCTAAAAATCACTACTGTTCAAAAAAATGTTTTTCTTTTTTAAAAATCTGATTGAAATCTCAACTAAGGAATTAAGCATAAAGGAAATTTAAAAGTGTCGTAGGAAGCAATGTTTTTAGATAGAAGAGAAATGGTGCATTTTCACACCTTTGGCAAAAAATGGGTCTATCACCATATACTGTCATGTGCATGCTAAGAAATGTTTTTGCCCTTTGCAGACTTACCTGCAAAACTAGAACAGCATGATGACCAAGGGTGTCCTGGAGCTCAAGTAAGCAATCTGTAAGAACCCTCCAAAGCTTATCAAGGTAGAGTTCTTCACTCAGATTAGGTAGAACAACCTCTTCATCATGATAGCCTATAATTGAATATAAGTCTTCAATCTTCTTTAAGGAAAGCCAAATACACAAATATTGTGCTAATTTAAAATTTATTTTCAATTAAAAAGCTAAAAAACTCAGTTTAATAAAATAACTTTAAAGTGAAATTTTTAAATGATAAATAAAAACCTATGATAAAAATTTGTGCCTTTTTATTTCACATTCATCTTGATTCACAGTGTAATTATATTACAAATTGCCATGCACAGTTTAATACAATTAATTTCAATGAGAAATGAAGAAAGAAACACTGCGCATGTGCAGTCATACATGGAATTCCGTCGTGAAGAGAGCCAAGGTTAAAAGGTTTTGCATATGTGTTAGAGATTGAGTTGAATGATGAAAAGAAGTAGACCTCAACTAGCTCCATCTGTTACTTAGAAATTCAAAATCAAAATATTTAATTCAACCGCGCTTTTCTGGACTTCAATTGTGTATCGGACAATGGGATGTGAAGTTCTCAATATATGTATCCTACAATCTACATTGGATGGCATTGAGTTAATTAGTCAGCAGCTTAATATTAGAATTGAAAGAACTTTTTACAGAGTTTGAAATATCCCATCACAAAGAACTAGTCATGCATTTTAGATGTTGAGGGCGATTGTTGTAAAAGAGAACTGGCATGTTCAAGGACTTGATCAGTTGAACTTTGCTGATCCTCATAGTAGGTACCTAGTTCCTGTGAATTGCCAATAGCTAAGTGTCATTATAGCAGGGCATTTTATTGTATTTGTGAATCATTATCATAATTAATATCATTATTTTAATCTAAAATATTTAATTTAGTGTTATTATATTAAAAAGAATAATAATAATTATTATATTAACCCCATTTAAGTGTTAAAATATTAAGGAGAGATTGGGATAATGATAGTTTGAACAAAGAGCAATTAAAAGGAAAATGAGTGCTCTTTCAGAAGAATCATAACAAAGGTGTAAATGACCTTTGAAGAAATTTTTCAAGGAGGAATGAAGTGAAATAACTGATTCTAGCTGCAGTGTAAGTGAGAAAAATGAAAATCTTATTGATCTTATCTGTGAATGTAGATATGAAAATTTTGGAGACTCCAGCATAACTTTGCAAACTGGAGCTGAAACACGTAATTATTCATTATTGGGGAATAGCCTAGTGTATTTTCCAATTATTGTGATCCTGGAGAGTAGATTTTCCCTTTTACCCTTAAGAAATTGAGCAATATTGTTCGGAAAGGTCCGATTCACATCTTAAGAGAAAAATATGACTTTCCATTAGATGAAAAATACTAACATTTTAGTTCATTTTACTATAATCATGTATTAAGCAATGTTGAAAAGTTGTAGAATTTAAGAACCATGGCCCAATGTTGTTACTACAGTGAACCAACAGCCGTTAATCCATTTGAAGACTGTTTCACAATTTATATATTCACTCACACGCTCACTCTGACCACACTTTTTCATCCTGGTATCCACGAGGCCCTCAGAACAATCCTCCATGCTGCCCACCAAATTCTTACCTCTACCTACCACCAGCCACAACCTATTTCCCAATCCCCCGCTCCTCTCCTTCCACTGGCCCCCCAATTTGGGAAATATCTTGTGGATGAAGGAAATTTCCACATTCACTATGCCTCTTGCTATAAGGTCTCATTCCTGCAGGAAACCTCGCTGCCTCACTTGCCCTATCCACCTACCCTCATCTTCTTTCTCCACTCCCTCCACCAACATCACCTACCCCACCACCTCTAGAAGCTACTACATCACCTGTAATGTCATTGACCTCCTCACCTGCACCTTATGTCTAGCATTTTATGTAGGCCTAACCAGCAACCCATAAAACATGCATATCAATGGTCACCGAAATAGTGTATATCTCAGATTCTCCCTCCCAGTTGCATCACATTCCCATAATGACTCATTCAATAGTTGCTAGAATGTAAGAGCTATTTATGCCTTACCCGATGATACTTCTGTCCCCCTTCTCTGACAATGGAAATTAGGCCATAAACATCTTCTTGACTCTTTCTTCTCCCATGACCTTAATCTCTGCTAACCCTATTGGCCATCCTATAATGCTCACAATGTCTCCTATAGTTACAATGTAGCTATTTGTACCTTAGTTTGCAACACTCCCTCCTTATTGGCCATCTATCCTTCCCACTTCCCATCTCCTTCAATCATCAACATTCTCACATCACCCTGCCATTCCCTGCCCAGTGTATCACCTTCAATTACTCTCTCTCTCCATCACTGACGATGGGCATGTGCCTGAAAAGCTTACCTTTTTGTGTTGATTTACATGTGTCTCTTCGAACCCCCCAGCAGGTTGCCAACTTGGTAAGTGTCCACTGGGCTTCCTTCAACACCTTGTTGCCACCCTCATCAATACCTTTCCTTTTTCTTATATATATATATATATATATATATATATATATATATATATATATATATATATATGCACTGGTGGTGTAGTGGTTAACGTGTCGGCTTTTTATTGCAAAGTTCGGGGGTTCAAACCCCTCGAATGGAGGTTTTATAGAAAAAAAAAACTATCATCAGTGCCTTGCAGTAGGCAGCAGTACTGTCAGTATGGTATAGAGCCGAAAACAAATGATGTTGGTTGGGTCTATATCCAATACAGCTGTAGGCGTGATCAGGACGATTTGAAAGGCTACAGTACTGCGATGTGGAAAGCAAGAGGGAAACTACCACATTACAATCCCTAGTAAAGATTATATGGTTGGACAATATGAGTTCTCTCGAGGTAAAGTAATCCGGAGGTAAAATAGTCCCCCAATCGGATCTCCGGGCGGGGACTGCCTTGAGGAAAACATTTGTCGAAAGTAAATTAGGAATAGGGACTTGGAACGTAAGAACTATGAGAAAGGCAGGAAAGCTAGAGAACTTAAAAGAAGAAATGAGAAGAAATAGAGTTGACATTATAGGGCTAAGCGAAACTAGATGGGAGGGAGAAGGACAGTTCGACTCGGAAGAATTCCCGGTAGTTTATTCTGGAGGAAATTGTGGGGAAAGGGGAGTAGCTCTGGTACTTAGGAAAGATATGATGAAAAGCGTGACAAAGATAATAGCAACGAACGATAGACTGATGGCAATAAAGCTAAAAGCAGTCCCAGTGGACATGCTGATAATCCAGGTATATATGCCAACGTCAGCTCATGACGATGAAGAAATAGATGAGATCTATTAGCAAATTAATGAAATTTACGAAGAAGACGGAAGAGGAAAGGTAAACTGCATAATAATGGGAGATTGGAACAGCATAGTCGGAGAAGGACAGGAAGAAAATGTTGTCGGGCAATACGGACTTGGGAAGAGAAATCGAGGAGGGGAGAAGCTCGTAGAATTCTGAATCAATAATGACCTTGTAGTGACTAATACATGGTTCAAAAACCATAAACGAAGGCTATACACATGGAAAAGCCCAGGAGATAGAATGAGATGCCAAATAGATTACATCCTTCTAAAACAAAGATTCAGGAACAGCATAAAGAACGCAAAGGCATTGCAAGGAGCAGACATTGATTCAGATCACAGCCTTCTAATACTTGACATGAGTACAAAGCTCAAAAAAATAAGAAAAACGAGAAGAGAAAGACAGACCTGGGACCTAGAAAAACTGAAAGAAAGGCAGGGTGCAGTCAGCATGAAGTTGGAAGATAACCTAAGAAAGTTGGAAAACAAACCGAAGACCGTTGATATAGAATGGGATGAAATTAAAACCAGTATCAAGGATACCTTGGATAAAGAGATTGGAAAACAAGAGAAGAAAATCAGAAAAAAACCATGGATCACGAATGAAATGATGGAGAAAATGGATGAGAGAAGAAAATGGAAAAACGTTAACAGTGAAGAAGGTAGAGCCAACTATAGGCGTATAAACAATCAGTTGAGAAGGGTAACAGATAAAGCTAGAGAAAATTGGATAAAAGGAAAATGCGTTGAAATAGAACAAATGGAGAAGTTAGGACGGTACAATATGATGTACACTAGGGCACTGGAATTAGAAGATGAGAAGCCTAATGGAATTTGTGGTAAAGGAATTATGAATGCGGATGGGAAGATACTTTCGGAAACAAAGGATGTAGCACAGATATGGGAAGAATACATTAAGGAATTATACAGCAAACAGGCAGGAACGGCAAAAATAGAACTGGAAAATGAGGAAAACATTGAAGAAGACAACTTAGGACCAAGTAGTATGGAGAGCAAAGTAGAAAAGGCGATAGTGGAACTAAAGAAGGGGAAAGCCATGGGCAGCGATGGAATACCGGCTGAGATACTTAAAGTCATAGGATGAGAAGGACTAAAAGCGATGACGGAATTAATTTTACGACACGGGAGAGTGGCCTCAAGATTTCCTAGAAGTAACAATGATCCCTCTAAAGAAGAAGCTAATGGCAATGTAGTGTAAAGATTACAGAACTCTAAGCCTTCTGTCACACACATCGAAGATCATCACGAGGATTCTTAATAAAATGCTGGAGAAAAAGGCAGAAGAAATAATAGGGGAAGATCAATTCGGTTTCAGAAAAGGAAGAGGAACTAAAGATGCTATAGGAGTAGTTAGAATCATATCAGAAAGGGCAATAGAATACAGTCAAGATATTTGTGCATGTTTCCTAGACTGGCAGAAGGCCTTTGATAGAGTAAATTGGGTAAAGTTGATGAAGATATTAAAGGATATAGGTGTAGACTGGAAAGACAGGAGACTGATTAGGAATCTATATGAGAATCAAGTTGTAAAGGTCAGGTTTGAGAATGTGGACACCTGCGGAATAAATATCGGTAGAGGAGTAAGACAAGGCTGCTGCCTATTGCCAACCCTATTCAATATATATGGAGAAAGTCTAATTCAAGAAGCTTTAGAAGGCACAGGGAATTTCAAAATTGGAGGAAGGATTAAAAGAACAGTGAAATACGCAGATGATCAAGTACTTTTAGCAAGAAAGGAAGAGGAGCTACAAAAAATGATAAATAGACTAGTGATAACAGGTAGAAAATACGGTGTGGAAATGAATACAAAAAAATCCAAGGTCATTCGAATATCGGGTAAAGAAGAGAATCTGAACATAACTATTGGGGGAAAGCCATTAGAACAAGTTTCAGAATATAAATACCTTGGAAGTATCATAACACGAGAGGCAAAATGTACGGATGAGATCAAAACTAGAATAGGAAAAGCAAAAGCGGTTTCTGGAGAATGAGACAACTACTTACAGGGAATATAAGGGAAGATATCTGCAAGAAGTTGATAAAATGCTACGTGTGGAGTATAGCATTGTATGGGGCAGTAACATGGATGCTAAGGAAAAATGACATCAAAGACTTGGAAAGCTTAGAAATGTGGACTTGGAGGAGAATGCTGAAGATAAAATGAACAGATATGATGAAAAACGATGAAGTGCTACGAAGAATAGGAGAGAAGCGAATGATTATACAGACTATCAGAAAGAGGAAGGCTAACTGGGTTGGACATTACCTGAGGAGAGAGAGTATGATTAAAGACGTGTTAGAAGGAAAACTACATGGGAAAAGGGAAAGAGGTAGGAAAAGGTTTCAGCTGATAGACGATTTGAAAGGGAAAGAGAGTTATCAAGATATAAAGAGGACAGCGGAAAATAGGAGTATATGGAGAACCAGGTTTAACCAAGAATAATCACGGATCTGTCTACGGACAGACTACCTATGATGATGATGATATATATATATATATATATATATATATATATATATATATATATATATATATATATAATTCGAAGTTGTTTTCATGTTTTTTTCATTAAAACATAAACTCATTCATAAATCATAAGTCATGGGCCTCACAAACTCGTATCGCCTAGGGGTCTCACACTCTCTAAGTCCACTTCTGTTAGCAAGAGCCAAATTGTACATTCCCTCTTTATAATACAGTAGTGTCACAATTTTACACTAATTTATCTAATAGTAAATCATTTTTAACACATTTTTTTCCTGAAGAGACTACCTTTTTCAACTTTGTGTGCTTCTGGTTCACAAATTTGCACTTCACTACAAAATTTTTGATGACCATTATTTGTTTTGCTCTGATTATTTGCATTTTGCATAATGAGTTTGCAATGCCAACAAGCATGAACTCTCTCTACTTTTTTGTTTCGAAATTCAGTTTAAACTTTGTCACCCTAGAAAAGATCTTATTAGTATTACATTATATTTATAATGCTCATTATTAGAAGTTTTTGAAGTAAACAAAGTGATAACTGTAGACTTAATTGTTTTTTAGCTCAATTTGAACCTCACTGCCAATGCCAGTATTTTTGATGATGAAACTTTATTTTAACACTTAATGAAATTATATCATTTTGGAATGTAAGGTTTTAATTTGCTATTATCTTTGTATTTTGAATGTAATTTAAGGAAATGTTATTTTGTTTTGATAGGTTTTAATTTTTTATTATGAATTTTTAATGTAAATCTAAGAATTGCTATCATCTTGTATTGTAAGATTTTCTGCTGCATATATTGAACATCATTACTAAAAGATGTTACCACTTTAATGTCTTTTTATTTTTGAGACGTATTTTGAAAAATTAAAAGAAATTTTATCACTTTCTCATACTGGGATTTGATTTTCTATATGCATCTCTGATGTAATAATAAAAAAATGTGACGATTTTGTAATAGAGCGTAATTGAAGAAAAATCTTCGATGCCAGTCAATAATAGTAAAACTAAATACCCGAATAAAAAATAAGAAGGGCCGGGTAAAAAACCGGATAAAAATGGCAATACCCCGGATAAAATATTAAAGGCCGGATAAAAATGGCGATAACTATTTCAGTAACCAAGTAACCATCACCGTGGCCAAAGAATTGAGAGGGAGCAAACAGTGAAGGAAATCATGGTAGCAAACTCTCAAGTGGATATGAAGAGCTGGGGATGCGTATTTATACCTAGTTGTAGGCATGGGGAAGGGAGGGAGGAGTAGGGGTATGAGGGTTATGACCTAGCGGTTGGGGGAGGGGGGGAAGGGCGGGATCAGTTTGAAGAGAACGCTGTAGATTACCCCAAAGTCATGAAGTCCATGAACTTAGTTCTTTCTATAATACTATAAACTTCACCTTCGAAACAGAAGAAAATAAGTCTCTACCCTTTCTGGACATATTGATTATTAAAAACAAAGACAGGCTTGAATTCAATATATGCAGGAAACTGACTCACGTCAACAATTACATAAAAAATTACTCTAGTTATCCTTATAAACAAAAGATCGCAGCCTTTAATCATATGGTTCACAGACTTCTAAGTACACCTCTGAATAAAATACGCTATGACAAAGAGGTAAATTACATTAAAAACGCAGCTCGGGAGAATGGTTTTACACATGAATTGATCAACCACATCATAAAGAAAAAATCTAAAACATTGAACAAGGAGATAATTACAATATTTGCCCCAATTGGAGATACAAAAAAGAAAAAGTTTGCATCAATACCTTTCTTTCCAACCCTTACTAAAGGGTTAAAAAAAAATTTTTTTCAGGATGTTGGATATGAATTAACTTACCATAACACAAACAAGATTAAAAATCTAATAGGTAACCCAAAAGATAAAACACAGTTAACAAAAATCTGGGGTATATCAAGTGCTCTGTTCCAAGTGTGACTTATCATACGTAGGCCAAACAAGAAGAAACTTAGCCATTAGATTTCAAGAACACTTGGCACACTTTAAACATGGACATATAGAAAAATCTGCTGTAGCAAAACACATCCTTGAAAACCATCACCCATTAGGTATGGAGAACTTCAAATTGCTAAAACATACCCCAAATTCCAAATTGGACGCAACTGACAAATACATAAATGCAATCATGAACAATGACTTTGGGGTAATCTACAGCATTCTCTTCAAACTCAACCCCCCCCCTCACCCCACCACTAGGTCATAACCCTCATATCCTCACACCTACCTCCCTTCCCCATGCCTACAACTAGGTATAAATACGTGTCCTCAGCTCTTCATATCCACTTGAGAGCATGCTACCATGATTTCCTTCACTGTTTGCTCCCTCTCAAGTCTTTGGCCACGATGATGGTTACTTGGTTACCAAAATATGTATCGCCATTTTTATCTGGCCTTTCATATTTTTATCTGGGGTATTGCCATTTTTATCCGGCCCTTCTTATTTTTTATCCGGGATATTCAGTTTTACTATTACCGACTGGCATCGGAGATTTTTCTTCAATTACATTCTTACCAGCCAGTGTTAGCTCAAAATTTTTATTGTTGTAATTTAGTAATTTTTGCGGCTTGGTAACGTTTGTTGCAGAACCCAGGAAAACAACTGTACATCACGTACTCAACATTCCATTTCAGTAATTCATCAATTAAAGCATTTTCTTGTAATGAGCAAAAGAAGATCGAATATCGCATGCAAAAATGTGGTTGAGGTAAACTGCAAAAGAGGCGAAAGAAGTGTATTCACTTTGTAATGATGATCAGCTGACCCAAATTTTTAACATTTGCATCATTGTTGCAGATTGCGAATGAAAATGGCAGGATGACCAACTGGTGCAAATTTTTAAAATTTTTATCGTTGCTTATTGCATCCTTCAAATAGATGTAGTTTTCAACTCTTAGCTTTTTTGATTATTTTGGATCAAGGAAAGATGCTCAGTTTAAATTTTCACATTGATGTCTATCCAGTATTGTTTAAGAAGCTGTCTAAAGTAATGTAACAAAGTTTCTTTCCTTTATCTGAAATAATCATAAATAGCTTAAAGTTGAAAACTACATTCATTTGAAGGGTGCAATAAACAACGATGAAAATTTTAAAAATTTGCATAAGCTTGTCATCCTGCTATTGTCATTTGCAGATCAGCGATATCAAATTTGAAGTCTCTAGCTCATCTGGAAGTGCCTAAACATTAAAATCCTCCTATTTGACACATCATAAGTAGGATGCAGCTATATGGAGTGACTAGTAAAACATGCTTGCATTCTGCAAGCATTTTAGATCACTTTGTTTATTGTAGCATGGCGGGCGATGCATGCTTATTTTCCACAACTACTTGTTATCTCAGCATGATGACATCCCCAACCATCCAAAAAAATCATATTTTGCTTTCCCTTAGCCTTTACAGGATCTGAGAGTTGTGCACAGAATCGTGCAGCTTCATTCCTGTAAAATCTCTAATTTTCTTCCCTTGCCCTTATATGTTCTTTAAGGTATCAATTAAAAATTTTATTCCAGTCAAGGACTAAATTTGCTACAATAATGTCCATGACAGCATTATTTTTAACAAAATGTAACAACTATGAGTTACAAAAGACACAAGATTGTGCAGTTAGTACATTAAACCAACAGAACCTACTTGCATTGCTATGTCAGTCATTTACCTCCATTTCCAGGAACAGCGTGATAACTAGAGGATGATGGCTCACATATGCTCTGTGGACTGTACTGGTTACTGCTACTACCCTCAGTTTGACTGATCTGTCCACTATAATTTATTTTACTTCTATGCTGATGACCTCTCTCTTCTAAACCTCCTACATAGCCTTCCTCCACACTCCTCTGAGCACGGAACAATCTCAATGCTACTGTCTCTCTTTGCCTAGATGCTTGAACCGGAAGGTTAGAATGAGAAGAAAGAATCCTCTCTTGTGAATCTACATGCATTGGCCTTGGCTGCTCACTAGATACTACAACTTTAGCGCCACTTATACCTGTACCAATATTTATAGTTTCTGTGATAACTGCTGTACTTGTATCTGACTCAGCAGCTTTTTGAATTCCTGTGGAAATGACTAAGGATTATAAAGAAACTACAAGCATTTGGGAGGAAAATTACAAAACTAAATATACCTTTCCTCTTGCTTTTCCTTATTTTTAGTTGAACAGTGTCCCTTATTTGAATGATAACTCGCACTATCCTCAGGAAGAAAACTTGGCTTGAAGTCTTGCTTGTCATGGGAATCATTGCTGGGATGTGTAGATCAGAATTATGTTTAACTTTGGTAGGTGCAGTTACCAATCTAATACTTTTTGTGAACCTGAAATCATACCAAAAATTTATTTCCTAAAGATGATAGAAGTTTCAATATTTTACTTTTAAAATTACCTGCAATTATTACCAAAAGATTTTGAGAGACAAAAATTTTCTTTATAAAAGTTATCTGAAGAAGAAAACTATGTAATTATATACTAAAATTATTGTTATTTTCTGCCATAAAAATTTGAAAGAGAATTCACCAAATTCCTCAGAACATAAATGATGTCCATGCTATCCAACAAACTAAGTTTAAACTGATTTTATTAATTATAATTTTACAAAATTAATTGATAATTACTGATTTACACATAAAAACTGAGTAATATCTAGAGATGCAATTGTTTTCTGAAAACTAAAAAGAATTTCTAATACATACCTATCACCAAGTACTCCTTTAGCTGGCTGTCTATCATGAATTTTTTCTTCAATGTTGGTTGGACAATTTTCTCTACAATGGCTCTGTATCTTGAGAATCTTTAAGTTCTTCAACAAAGTTGAAATTTGTCCGTATACAACATTTCCTAGCTCTTGGGCTGCACTCAACAATACCTTCAAAATCTAAATGAAAACAGATAATTAATTATAAATACCATAACTAATTATTAATTTACTAGAGATTTCCCTGTTGAAAATCAATGGGAGAGTTACATGAATTTCAATTAACCCAGAAAGTGAAGTGGTTGAAATTTATTACATTCAAATACTACTACTACTGAGTATTTGATGAAGTCATTGTAAATGAAGTACAACAGATAGCAACTTATCTCGCCTATCTTACTCCCCTCTTCTGTGCAAGGCTCTCCTCTCCATACTGCCCCTTCAGCCTCTCATTCACACAAAACCCTCCCCTCTTCCAAGCAGTGACTGCCACATCTGGAACATGATGTGTAAGCTTTGATGTCATATTATGATTTACCAAAGTTCCCATCAAGGAATCTGTTGACGTACTAAGAAAAGTGACCATTATTGGGCTTCCTTCCGAATGGGAACTTTTATGAACAAAAAGATGATGCTACCAGTGGGAGACCTTTCTTACCTATGATAGCAAACCTATTCATGGAAAACTTCAAGGAAGACTCTTTGTTCTCCTGCCAACTGAGACCATCATGCTGGTTATGTTACATCAATGATACTTTTGTCATTTGCCCCCATGGAAGGAGACTCTCATGACTTTCCAAGTGGAATAAAAACATCCATCCATCAATCCAATTTATGATGAAGATAGATTAGAATGGTTATCTACCATTCCTTGATGTGTTCATGAGGAAAGGATTGAATAGAGAACTACATCATGCTGTATACTGCAAGAAAACACACTGATTGGTATCTCCATGCAGTCTCACACCACCGTCCACAGCAGATGGCCTCTCTCATCAAAACCCTTTTCCACTGGGCAAAAGTAGTAGCTGATTCCACAGCGCTGAAGTCACAAGAAATCCACATAACAAAAGCCCTCTTGGAAACTCATGACTCTTTGTAAGAAGAAATATTGCCTCCAAAGAAAAACCAACACCTGAAGACTGATGCAAGCCTGCACCATATGCCAAAATTCCCTAAGTTGCATCCTATGCAAGGAGAACATTGGCATGTGCTTAAGCATCATTTTAAAAAATCCAAGGAAAGCTGCCTTTAGCAAAAGACCAGCTGTGCCCTTTAAATACCAAGGGATATATGAGGTTCCCTGCACTTGTAGAAAAGTGAATGTTGTGCAGACATTATTAAATTGAATGTAGACTGAAGAAACAATGAGCAGTGGAAGGAATCAGTGAATGCAGAACATTCAGTATTAGGGAAAGGCCATCAGATAAAAATGGAAAACACTAGGTCACTTGTGAGAGAAAATTTTTATTTTCCTCTTTTAATTTGTGAAGCGATTAAAATAGAAAAACAAAGCAAAACATGGAAATGATAGTTTCAACAGCAAGGGGGGAAGATGGCATACATCAGTAGATTTTTTAAAAGGAATACTAACTCCATGAGTGAAGGTGGGGAAGGGGAAACTGAAGAGACCAATGGATGAGGAGAAGGGGACTCTCCCCTTATATATACGTGACCTAATCACAGCAATTTAACTTCGGGGTGCTAGTGGTATAGTGGTTAGGATGCTGGCTGCTATTTGTCTGCTCCTTGAAAGGGCAGTGGGCATAAATCCTGCAAAAGTAGGATATTTTCCAATGTCACCTGGCCCCATTTGTGTGGTTTGAGGAGGAACATTAAGCTGTTGGTCTCTTTCATGCTCTTCAATAAGAGCAGGCTAAAAGTCAGCACCAGGTTTCTCTTCTCCCTTGCTATCAAGCTATTCATTGCACTACCTCTTAGATACCTATTGCACATAAAGTGGTGAATCAGTAGGGTGTAAAACATAACAATTTAACTTCACCCCGAGGAAGCTACCTGCAATGATTGCAAAATGTTGGACACATCATTTTCCGGATGCTGCTGTCACTGAACATCATTTCTGCAGTAATCTTCCATTGAAGTTATTGTCATTTCATATTATTTTGTACTTATTAGGTTTTTACTCCGATTAATAATTTCACCTTCTTCAAATGGTTTTTTCTGCTAAGCAATGATGTGATATGTAAGGAAAGAAGCAATAGTAGCTGCTGTATAATTTCCTAACAGAGCATTAAAAATTGCTGCTTGTGTATTGAACGATTGAGCTGTTGAGGATATTTTCCTGAATTTGGATTTATCAGGAAGTTCCTCGGCAAAATTCTTACAAATTATTTTGTCACATTAGTAATTAAAACATAAGCAATTAAAGGTGATTGTACCATATTATTCTGAATATAGTCCTCCCCTTTTTGTCAAAAATATTAGTAAGAAAAGCAAGGGGGAGGGGATTATATTCGCGCTCAAAAAATTAGCAAACCAAAATATCACTGCTGGCAGTAAAGAGATAGCTTGTACAGCTGTTGATTGTATAGAATGCAATCATATTATTAAAGTATTACTTATGTAAATCAAACTGAGGCGTTGAAGGTGTTTCAACTATCTGCCGAATGTATTACTTGATGTGAAATTCTGAGGCATAAATATCGGAAGTAATGAAGATATGGGTAAATAAATTATGAAAAGAATGATAACTGCAAATCAGGTGATAATTACTTTTTTAAACAGGCATGATTCAAGTAGCCATTAACAACGGCATCTGAAGGATATGAATGGAATTTAAATAATATTCATAAATGCAAAGTTTTTGAATTTAGTCCAGTAACACTTGATACATACTTAAATTATGCCTACAACTATAATGCGCAAAATGTAATCTTACTGTTTTATTTTAAATTGATAGCTCTAACTAAATTGCTTGTACACATTAAAACTTGTACACCCACGCAAGCACACATACACAGTAGTCCCTCTCTAACAATGGTGGATATGTTCCTGGCTTGACCATGGTTGGAGAGGGCCAAGGCTTATGGAAAATAGGGGGTTAGGGGGACTGATCCTTGACAAACACCTTAAAGCTTATTGGGCATGTAAAACATGTTTAAAAATTCTATTTATCGTGTTTTTATCATTATAATTCTAATATATGATAAAATTGTTCGCAGGAGGTCCTCTTGCTCCCTTCCTCCTTTTTTGAGGAGGTCCATAGATTACAGTCCTCTTCCTCCGATACATAGACATAAAGTTGAGTTCTATTCCAGCAGTTAAGCCCTCAATACTGCCTTACCAACCAGTGCACTCCCGATATTGCATATATTCATAAAAATCGTGGAAACTACTGATGATATTAAAATATGCAGTACTTTTAAAAATATCACAACATTAGTAATTATTTTAATAACTGAAGTGACTCTCTTCATTAAATAGCTAAGAAAGAGTTTTATTGCAGATCAGTATTTTTAAGTGTTTACTGGAAATAATAATAATATAATTGATAAGTTTCTTATATTTGTTTATGTTTTAAAGAAATTTTATCATATATAATGATTTCTATACTGTTTCATTTTTTCCAAAATACAAAATTAAGAAAGAAAAGTATGGCAGGAGATGATAGTATCACTTGAAAAAGGAGGCTATGTAGTTCACATATCTTTTGTTCTTTTTGGTCTACATTGACTATTTGCTGAGGTATGATTTTTTCAGTTTCGCTAAATATTACCTCTATTCTTTCAAGATGGCTTCTACATGCAAAGATATTCACTGTTAGAATTTTGGAGGAGGAACTGGTTTGTTATGTAAACTTATTAAGTAATGATGAAGATTATTTAGGGAAAGAAGATTTTGAGGTTTAAGAACATATTTGTGAATTTTGTATTTTTTCGAATGTAAAATTATAGCAAAATATTTTATATATTATAAATAAATATGTTATGAATATATAATTTTATATAATGTAATGCTTTAAATATCATTTCTGTATTTACGTAAAGAATCATGCAAAATTATGAATATATATGCGATTTTTCATATAAGTTGATGAAAAAGTGCTAAAATTGCAGTTACGCAAATATATTTCTCTGTATTTTCATTTTTTAATATTTATTGTGGTGTTTTGCAATGTTTATCTAGATGTATTGCCTATATATAAATAATTTAAATATACTTGCGAAAAAAATAAAATACCACATACTTTATTCAATGTAAATTTGAATTTTCATTTTTTTTATTAAAAAATGAAAAACAAAATTTTTAAACAAAAAATCACAAGGTGAACTCTAACATTTCCTTAATATAATTAATGTCTGTAATCATTTGTGCAATCACTGAAAGAATCAGGCAAGATTATCAATAAATATCGTGTATGTGATTTTTCTTTGAGATTGATGAAAATTGCTGAAATGGCATGGCACTTTTGGGCATACCCGCAGAAATCGACATGGAACTCAAAGCGTTAAATAATACAAAAAATTATGCGGAATAAATTACTGCTAAGAGTAAACAGAGAGATGTAAATACAACAGTGCAATCAGACAAGAGCACCATTCTTCTATAGGATAACTTAACAATGATGATATTTGTTTATTATTGATGGCCATGTGGAGAACTGTGGGTAATTAAGATTGTGGGCCACTGTTGGGAAAACATAAATTTAACGTATATTAAAAGGCATGTGGATTTTCTCTTTTATTGCGATTGTTCAGTTTGATCAAACTATAGGTTTAACATAAAAGAGGCCCAACACTTACAATATAATTTAAACTATAGAATGTAAACAACTAACATTTTTCTAATTGTAAAAATTATTTTTATCCCCATTTCTATTAGACTGTGATTTCAAAAATCACACTGAGCACTTATGTAGGCAATTGGAAGAATTTGGAGCATTTTTGCATATATTTAGGGGCGATCTGGGAAACCGCTGATGCTGGAAACTGCGGTTGGAGAGGGACTACTGTGTGTGTGTATATACAGGCTGCCCAGCAACTTTATGTCATATCTTCAGGATCTTATTCCTTAAGTGATTTTGAGTAAAAAATGTCATATGAGCATGGATCTGATTCTCATTTGTTAGAGAGCTACGTGCATTTGAAATTATCACATACTTTGATTTGTATAACTTAATGGCTGAAAAAATGCATTCTCTAATTAATTATTGGTATACATTGTTTAATGTTGAAAAATGTGTTATTTAAATTATCATTCATTTACAATGATACTTAATCCATTGTTACAGCAATGGTTCAAAATGGCCAACTTCAGCTTGGATGCACAATCTGACCCATTTCAGTAGGGAATGTGAAACAGCATGAAGAACTGCAGTGTTATTAACATGCCACGCAGCATCAAAAATTTGCTGAATAAGTTCTTTCCTTGTGCTCACTTGGGCTTCAAACACAATGTTTTTCATTTGCTCCCACACATTGAAATCCAATGGAGTGAGATCTGGAGACCATGGAGGCTAATCCTGCACACTGCCATAACTGATTCATTGGTTAGGGAACTTCTTATTAAGATACAGAGTAGTGTTCCTACTAAAATGGGGGGAAGCCCCATCATGCTGGTAGTGCATCTGAAGTCATATTTGCAGAAGAATGTCTTCTAAGAGACCCGACATTTCATTTTCCTAATAAATAAGTAAAGAGGGAGACTACAGCGAAGTTGATGTAAAATAGAAATTAACTCCATAACCATAAAATTCCAAAATTTGAGAATCACAAAAAAGGGGGAGGAAAGGAAAGAAAAGGGAAAAGACAATAAAAATTATAAACTTACAGGTTTAGGGGTTGTTACTCACAAAACTTCTAGCAACGGTGTGATTTTTTGTGTCACTGGCACAGTAATTTCTCACAAACCTGGTCCCGTTTCCTTTTAACCTTTAGGATTAGTGCTTGTGCGATTGAGTGAGTGAATGTGTGAGTGAAATCAGTTCCCTGGCCTGGAGTAACAACCCCTAAACCTGTAAGTTTATAATTTTTATTGTCTTTTGCCTTTTTCTTCTGTTTCTCCTCCTTTTTTATTGTATCTCTAATTTTGAATTTTACGGTTAAAGAGTTAACTTCTATTTAACATTAACATTTCATTTTCCAAAAAATCAGCATAAATGGCACCTGTCAGATGTGGTGGGAAGAAGAATGGTCCAATCAGCTGGTTTCCAATTACACTACACCACATGTTCACAGATAAACGAAGTTGAAAGTTGCTTTCAGCTGTTCCGTGAGGATTTTTGCAAGTCCATGAATGGTGGCCTTGTGTTGTTTATTCCATCATGAGTAAACTGTGCCTCGTCCATGAACAAGATGTAACAGTTCAGGCAGGTGTGTGCATTTAACCAACAGCAGAATTCCAACCGCCTAACCATATCCCTGGTTTGAAGATGCTGAACTTGCTGGATATGGTATGGATCAAGTCCCTCATTGTGTAATGTTTGCCAGACTCATTCGCGGAATGTTGAGGCGGGCGGACATTCTTCGTGTACTAAGACGTGGACTTCGCTAAACCATTTGAATAATGTTTTCCACCTCGTCCACGTTAACTTGTACTGGACGCTTATCTCTCAGAGACACACATGGAAATGAGCCATTTTCTCATAAGTGTCGGTGAACTTGAATAAAAGTACATTGATCTGGGGTTCTTCTTTGTGGAAATCGTCATCGATATTCGTAAATGGCAGCAATAGAATTTCCATCACAAAAACTGTACACGTAGTACATATTCGCATACTTTTCATTTGAAAATGTAAACGACATTATTGAAAGTTAATAATACCACAAATGTCACAGCGCACTGCACTGAATGCTAGATTATGTTCTAATGACATGCTGCCTGCGAGCTTGCAAATTACATCCACATCTGTTGTGCAAGCGTCATGCTTCTCATTGTTGTAACAATGGATTTAGTATCAATGTAAACAAATGATTATTTAAATAATACATTTTTCAAGAATAAAAAATTATATTATATATATGTAACATTCTAAGCATGCTTTCTTTATGCATATAATATAAGGCTTGAGACAACAATATAATCTCAAAGTTTAACAATGACATAGTTGGAAAGACAAAATATTGTTAAAAAGCTTAAATTTTTCCAAAAAATATGATTTAAATGTATAACATGAGTGATTTTGAATCGTAGGTGAAATGTGATGATAAGTATAAGAAACTTGTTTTATTTTTCTTTAAAATAGTTTAGGTCCAATGATCATAAGTCAATTATTTCTAATTTTAAATTGTGAAGGAGTAAAAGCCTGAAGTATAAAAATTGATTTTTACGTTATATTATGGGTAATAGAAATTATCTACTGTAGTCGAACCCGGGTCTTTTTTGAGGATTTTTGTTCATATATGGCTTTTACTATAAGAATCAAACATTCCAACTAAATTTCAATCTTCAACCTAATCAGAAAGTTTGTTAAAATAGCAATTCAGTCCGTAACAAACAGTTCTTGGTCAAGCATGAGGGACAAACATAGCTTATTATTTAAATAGATTTAGTATTAATGGCAGTGATAAAATTTACCATATCTTGAGTGGATGCTGGACCATATGACCAGTTCAAGAGTAAAGACATGGCATCTTCGAGCCCTTCTTCTGAGCAGCTTTTTGAAGTTATTACTTCAATAGCTAGCTTGATATATTCTTCAGGGACCCTCACTCTCTGGTAATATTCTCTTTTTTCTTCACTTTCTTCTGTTATTTCTAGAGCATCCCTATCTATTTTTCTATCATGAGGGCTACTATCAGGCAATCCCAAAGAAATTAAAGACAGCAACTTCAGAAGCTTATCTATAAGAACAGTACTGCTTCTGATCACTGGATAAGATAACATAGCCACAAGATGTCCGAATGCAGAAGTATCAAAGGTTACATTAAAGAAGTCAAACTCCATTGTAGGAGTTAAAGTGCAGTCACTTCTACAGTCATTCTTTCCTTTCTTGGAGGCACTCATCATATCCAATTTTACTAGCAATTCCCAAAAATTTGTTGGACCAACTTTAGTTTTCAAACCTCCACCATTCCCAGCATAAATGGCTCGCAACTTCTGCTTCAGGCATTCATTATCTTGACTGCTAAGTTTCATGCGTAATGACTCAATTTCATGGGTCTTCATCGGCAGATAACAGCTAGGAAACAGCTCAGCAAGAGTGATCATGAGCTCCAATGTACCTCTGAAAGTAATTTAATTAAATTTAGAATTTATGATCACTTAAATGATAATAATACAAGTATATAACAATTCATCCAACAAATAAAATGCCAAAGAAAACAACTGAAATTTAAAACATTTTACAATTATTATATAATACAGTGTGGGACCCATTATGCTGAATCCCGAAATCCAGGACCAAAACACTAGCAAGTTGTCATGGTCACGAAAGCTTCATTTCACTATCAAACTAGACTGGTCTGGTTATTCTTTGTCTTTTGTTTGTACTGCACAACATTACGCTGTCATGTTATTTACTGTAAACAGCATGCATGGGGGCAGGTTATTATTGAAAAATATGACAATTATTCAAAGAATGTATTTCTATGACTGCTAAATACAGATATTAGCAAAATCTTATGACCTTGAAATTTAGTTGATAGGTATGAGGTGACTTGTCATTTTTTACAGGCAAATACTCTAGCACAGCAATAAAAGCACCCAAAATCCAGAAAATCCCAAAAAACGGCAATCTGCACTTCTCAAGTTTGCCCAATAATGGGACCTTAACTGTACATTTTCAGCCTGACTGCTGCAAAAGCTACATAACAAAAATTAAAATTTTTAACAAAGTAGAAACCATATTAAGGGGAAGATTCTTAGCATGTTTCTAAATATTTTGAGTCAATCTTTGCTCAATCTTTTTCTCAGTTTTCAATTTAAATAATACAACTATTACTAAATGCTAGCCATACAAACTAATTGATGATTTTAAATGAAATATTAATGCTTTTTAATTATTTTTGTGTGTTTGTTAGTGATATATGTGTTACTATAAAAATGAAACAAATCAAAACCAATATGATGTTTTCCCGCCCTAGTGCAGTTACGGGCGACATCATATGATGTTCTCTTTCAAATCATTTTCTCCCTCACTTCTCTCTCTAACATGGTGAGGATACAACTTTGGGAAAAAGGCTGCAGAGGGGTTTAGACTCACAAGGGTACCTTATGACATGTTGTTCACCCATTTGGTTGAAACTTGGTGAGCATGTATTACCTCCTTTGAGATGAAAAATTCCAAAGCAAGATGATGCTCCTCTCAAGCATTCACGAGATATTCGCGATCAAATTTGGTGAGCGATCTAGCAATCCAATGTATACTTTACTATGATACTGAAGGTCAATGGAAGGTGGTGGCCTAGTTGGATAAATCCTTGGTTATGCAAATGTGGGATGGCAGTTCAATCCCAGAGCTGGTATTTTAATTTTTTTTTTTAATATTTGAATTCTTTCATATGTTTTTGATTTTTTTGGGTTTTACAATTTGCTGGAAGTTTATTTGGTTTATAATTACATTCACTAATTACTCAAAGCGAAAAAAATTTTCTCACAAAGTTAAAAAAAATTATTTGCATCACCATCAAAAATTAAATGATAATAACTGCTCATGGTCCATTTATTACACATGTTCAATACTTTGTTTTTACATGAAACTGTTTCATTGAACATTATGACTGTAGATTTTCTAACCTTCATTTGCTGAAGTCTCTATTTCAATCCTGAATACTGTACTTTTTTTAATTTGGATATAATTAGTGAAAATGTAATTATAAATCAAATAAACTTCCAGCAAATTGTAAAACCCAAAAAAATCAAAAACATATGAAAGAATTCAAATATAAATAATTTAAAAAAAAATCAAGTGCTGGGATGAAACTGCAATCCCACGCTTCCATAACCGAAGATTTAGCCACCTAGGACACCCCCTTATCAGTGGATAGTGGGCTTTTGAACTGTGTGCTTCATTTTCTAGTTCATTAGAAAACTAGTTTTTGCATTTTTTGTAGGAAATTTCATGTAAACCTCATTGTTTTTTATACGCATTGGTTTTTTTTACTTACTCCATTACTTCATTATAGTGAAGCAAAAAAGGAAGTTTTCTCATCTACTTGAAGGCTTAATAGACACTTATTCAATCGGAGGCAACAATGCAGGTCGTCTTGGCATCACCCGGAAAGATTACAAAAAAGCCAAAAAATGTCAAAAAGAAATGCATATTTCTGACAAATGCTTCCCTCTAATATCTAAACCAGGTGTCCCCAAACTATGGTCTGCAGGCTGGATCCGGCCTGCGAAAGGGTTTTATCCGGCCCACAGAAATTTTATTAAACATCATAAAATCAATGTTTCCAATTTAAAAACATGCATTGTTTGCATTAGAATTATTTCTTACATTTATTCATATTTACTTATAGTTATGTATGCATGTATGCTTAGGTAATCATTATAGAATAAAATATTTTAGATTTGAGACGGTTTTTTTTCCTATCAGGCCTGCCTAGCACTTTCAATTATCTTATGTGGTTCTCCTCTCAAAAAGTTAGGGGACACTGCAAGAATAACATATTTTACAGATTTAGCCATTGAATGAAATAAAAATGGAGAAATTCGGTCCATATTTACGTCTTTTAATGAATAATGGAAAAAACCCTGCATGTTGAAAAATCAAAACTCCTGTGTAAACACTGGAAAATATAATCATCTCCTGGAGTTGAACCTGGGACACTTATGAAAACGAAAATAGTTTTCTCAAGATCTCCTAGTTGGCAGACAGAAAATGGTGTATGCAACATTTATCTTTGACAAACTGTTCAAGAGATAAAAGGGGGGACAGACAGATGGATGGACAGACAGATATTGAGTAATTATGTATAAAAGTAAAAATAAAAATCAATAATTGTATTTCTTAAAACAACTAGATATAATTTAAATATCATTGTAAATTTTAAATATTATTGTCAATTACAGTAAGAGTAATAATAATCAATAATTGTGAAAGAAATAATATATTTTATTATAAATAAACTTTTCTGAAAGGGAATTCCATCATTATTGCTGAAAAGCCACCCATACATTTTTAAGAATCTGTTTGAATATACCATATATACTTGTGTATATTTCAATTTTTTAAGACCAAATTTTTTGCAAAAAATTGGGGGTCGAACTATACATGAGTAATACTTTTGAGGGTTTAAATTCTCGTATCTAAAAAATTATCTTTTTAAAAATATCATTGTAAAAATCAAGATATTTTTTGGTCACCCACCTTGCTGACTTAACTTCTATGATATAGCTCCAAAACTTACTATTTACCTTTAATTTTATCGATTTTCATTAGAACTGCATTTTTTCATTTTTTTCTTTTTAGAAGACTTATATACCTGTCCTTTATTATCTCAAAATTCTGATTTGATTGTGACACAGTTGTATTTTTCATTATTTTGTATACATTCTGTGGTGGGTTATAGTGTTGTTATGTGAATACTAAAGCCGATTGTTTTCTTATTTTATCTTGTTCAACTATCATTCATAACTTTTATTAAAGGTTTTACAAGTAATATGCGTCTATTAATTTTCATTATATGAGCTTAATTTTCGTCTATTTGCTAGAAATTCTGCCACCATTTATAAGTCACATCTCGTAGTTAAAAAGTAATAAATATTTTTCTTCTTAAGATCGTGCAATAGGTTTATGATGTTTCCAGTTTATTATTAGTATAGTATTATTATGATACTAAAAGCTGTTGAAAACCAAGATCGTTCTATATACCTTGACTGTGAACTTCGAGATATCAAAATAAAAAATATCGATCCTGACGGAAATATAGGGTAAAAGAGTAAGTAAGCTAGGATCAAATTATACACGACATGTATGAAAAAATCTAATTTTTTCGCTGAGAAATCAGAGGTCGAACTATACACGGAGTCGAACTATACATGAGTATATACGGTAAGTCACAACTTTTATGCTTAATTTACATATCTTGAAACCTAGAATCCATATTTGGAATATTTTGTTTAAACTAAAAATACATTATAAATTAAAAAAACAAAGTTATATGATTTTTTGAGTCTGAAAGTTACACTCGTTTGTGATAATTTCTTAGATTTTTGGACCACAACGAACATGTTAATGGCCAAATGTAGGCGACTCAATTTTTTAAATATCAACAAAAATTTGCAATAGACATACCGGCACACAGTTGGAGCAGCATGCAGTTGGATGGTCAATTTTGCTGCTGCTACACTTGCAGCATCCAACTTATAGATTCCTCTCTTACCAGAGGGTCTTTGTATATTGAAGATGTTTGCTCCACAGCCTAGAGGAGCATCCACACTAATATTTAGCCATGTAGTCACCCTGGTGCAAACATTAGCCAAACTAAATATATCCAAAAAAATAAGAATGCAAAAATCAGAGAGTTAAATACAAGAAAATTCACATGAGTACTGCAGGGTTATAAAAATCTTAATCCCATTTAATAGAAACCTTACAAGCCTTGTGAATTGTGCAGAAACATAGATCTGCTGAGTGCTCTATTTATAAACTTTAAATTATTCTTACTATTGGGATAACTTGATTTTGATATCTCTTGATTTTATATTAATTTTAATAAGCTGTGGCTATGTACTATTGGAATAACTTGAGTTTGATGTCTTCTGATTTTATTTTAATTTGTATTAGCTGTGGCTCTATAAAGGAATGGTTTTGCATGGTTTAAAAACCAATTACAGTAAATGTCCGATTTATGTGTACCACATTTTGTTTACCGACATTTAGTATTTATTTTTTGAAGTCACGTCAATTACCCCATATAAGGAATGTATTATTTTCTTCAAATTAAGATTCCTCTGATAAGTGTTTTTCTTGGATTTAATGTAATAAATTTAGACTATTTAATTAAATACCTACCTTGACTTAATGCAACTTGGTGGTTACTACCCCGATCCTTAGGCTATCACCATATGAGCCTTTTTTAACATTATAGTTTGGATGGGAAAAAACACATGCAAGGGAGCCAATGTAAACAGCGCTAGCTTACCAGACATATTTTACATCCTAGTAAGCATATGCTGTGTCTCTCACAATAGATTACAATACTGCTGTTTTTAAAATCTGAATTTCAGATGTAGCTGAGTAGCTGTGTGAGCAATTCTCTTCTGAGCAGGCAATATTTTGTTATTAGGGTGATATTTTTGCATCTTAGCTGATCGTGGAGTCAAACCATGCCAGACTATAAGTTAGCATTCATCCAGCAGTCAATATCCTCAGTGTTCACTCAAGTTTATTCCAAAATGATTGATTTTATTGAAGTGTCTTAAGTTGTTATGTTGTGGTATGACTCTGTGGCCAGCTAGGATGCAAAAAATTGCTCATATGCCCAGGTGTTCCAAGCATTTCAAGTCCAAGTTTGAATGTGAAAAATCACAGAAATGAAAACATTTGATTTTCTTTGCCATAAGGCAAAGTAACGATCAAATTTGTGGCATAGTTGTGATACCAGGCAGTTATATATGTATTTGATATGTTTAACAAGTTACAAAAGTGTGCAGTGTATCAAAAATGGCCACATTTCATGTGATAAAAAATTTGATGCAAAAGGATATACATGCATCCCTTATTAAAGTGTGGTTTTGCTATAATGCTCTTGCTAACTGCTGAATTATTTCATTTTGCTTCATTTTTTAATACGGAATTTTATGCACTTTTCTACATCACTGAAAAAATGTGTTGGGATCATTATCAGATCTTGAAGTAAATACAGATATCCCCCACCATGTGTGGGGGATATGTTTCAGATATGTGTTAAGCTTGGCAAATCTGCAGATTGCAAAATACTGATATAATGTCTAATATAGGGATATGTTACAGAATCTGGAATTTTAGACACAAAAGCCTGTAAATAGTACCTCTGCATTCTAATTTGTAATCAATTGAGCATCATTTAATTATATAATTAAAAAAGTTGAATAATAAATCAATTTAGAAATTAAATTTTATTAGATTCCCAAAAAAGAGTAATAAATATTGTATATGTAAAAAATCAAAAATAAAAATATAATAATAATAACTCAAAAAAAGAGGTTTAGTAATCACCTTTCGCTTTTTTACATATTTAAGGGTTATAAATAAAAAATGCACACAATACATTCACAATCAACAATACGAATTGACTACTGAGTTTAGAGAAAGTATACATTTTATCGCGTAAGCAGAAAAAACTGTTCATACTGTATACACTAAAACACTATCAGCGTTCAACTATATAATTGCTTTTATAAACATTTCATTCACTGAATGCACCTCTCTAAACCATATAAGGATAAAGTTTTTGCAGGTCAACTTTTTCATGTCTTGACTAAAAATTTGAAATAAATTTTCCATTTATTGTTAAAGACATTTCATGTACCTTATATAATTCTGAGTTGCACAGTAGTCATTCTTTATTATTACATAGGTTACATGATAAAAATTGTCCTATTTCGTTCAGTAGAAGTGGAGATATGATGTTGTATGTATTAGAATGCAAATCTAATAAAAAAATTAGATTTTTTATTTTTATTGCATTTGCTTTATCCAATTTACAATGAAATTTACCACAAAAAATTATCATAACTTCAATGAATCATCTATAGTGAATTTTTTTACTAGCATTTACTTTACTTGCAGTGAGTTTGATCACACTCAGGGGAGACCTCACTTCGCCTCCTCAGTCATCACTATCAACTGTGAATTTCTCTGCTTGGAATATTGGAACCTAAATTTTTTGAATGGCCTTCCCCTCAAACCTTGCTGCATAGAGACCTCAACTGATGTTTATTCTATGGTAATTTGTGAATAGGAAACTCTAGTTTTTCTCTTTCTCTCTCAATATAATGATTCCAAAAAGAGCTGAGACATGAAAGACCATATGTCCCAGAGATAAATCTATGGGAAAATAAGTGACATTGCCATGGTTATCGATTCCTAAAAATTAACACTATAAAACACAAATAAAATTTCCTCTGCACACTGTGAAGGTTTCCTTCAAACTAACTTCTTTAGAGTGACACTAGAATATTTCTCCTGCGACCCAAGGGTAAGGACCCATGCACTCGCCCCAAAAGTGCTCTCACTCAAGAAATAGCAGCAGATATCATCGAAGTGACGAATTCGTAAACAGACCTAGGACATGTGCAGATGTTTTTCTCTGCCTCATACTACATTGCTTTCAATAAATGCTAAAGCAAGTACATGAATCTGAGAGCCAAACAATTGTTCAGCTCTCAAGTGCTGAGGCATAAGAAAAACCATAGAGAAAGAGAAGTCTGTGGGCAGATACACAGTCAAAACCTTCTTTTACTCCACAGTAGCATTTGTGTTGAGATACAGTACCTCTCAGTATTGGATAGGGGTTTTTTAAAAGATGCAATTCCCCAATCCACCTAGCTATGTGAAAAATCAATCATAAAATTTAATGCATATTAAATGATATAAGAAAGATATTAAAATTGCAAAATGATAATAAGTAGGTAAATGAAAGGTTTGTTTTTGGAAATAAAATAAGGTTATCCAGATTTAAGAAAATTCATCATGTCAAAAAATAAAAAATGCGAGTCATTACTGCAATGTATTGAATATGTTGGTTGATGGCATATGAAGTTTGCATCTGACACGCTCAATATGTCACTCAACATTGAAGGATCAAAATAAACCAGATAAGACTGACTCCCAACTTGACCCTTTGTTTCCTTAAATTATTCTTCTACTTTATTATTGACTGCATGTGGCTTGCTATGAGTGCTATGTGGCTCTGAGTAGAAAAGTTTGGACTCCATTATTTTAGAATATAATCCCCATGTTGATGAAATTTTTGCTGCATAAATAACAAAAACATGAGTTTCAAAAGAGCAAGACATAAACAGCAAAGAAAAGGTATAAATATTGACTGTTTAAGCCTTATAGTTTTTATTATAATTAAATTCAAGTATGATAAATTTCCAGTATGGAAACATAACATGTTATAGATGTCATCCTTCACAAATAACTTAAAAATAACAATAATATTATGTTGAATGAAAAATCAAAGCTTAAATACCTTGGGGAAGCATTCAGCAAGGATTTTGAGTCTTTGGCTTGCTGTAACAATTGACTTGACCTCTTATTTTTGCTTCTATATTCTACATTAGCTGCTTCCACATTCAACTGTTGTCCATTTTCACACTTCTCAAATATTGAGAGCAGCGTCTGTATAATACAATAAGTGAAATATGAAAAATTGAAACAAATGTTTTTTAAAAATCTTTGTATTCCAATTTTGATTTTTTTCTTGTTCAATGCCAATTGTTTTAAAATGGGGATAAAAATAACCTATGATATTAGAAAAACTAGGTGACTTTTTGACAAATCAATGATATGTATGAGATGTAAATATCGTGAATGTAATCAAACTTATAAATCCATATATTGGAAAAGATTTCTCACCTTTAATAACCACTCCCTAGTAGTTGGATTGAAACATAAGTTTCTAACCACCCGATGCAAATGACCTGCAATGAGTCTAGGCTCATCCACTAACGCAAGTACAAGAAGACATGTCATTGCTTCTTCGTCAAGTAGGAAATGATCCCTGGGAAAGATTTTAGGATTATAGTCATACTCAAATATAAAATTAAAATTAACAGTTGACAAACTAATCCTCACCTCATGCTAGATTGATAGTGAGGTCCTACCATTGCACCACTTGAAGTGATACTTGATGATGCTAGAGGGGCTGTTGCAGGATCATCATGAGAAGCCCAGCTCCTACACTGCTGCTGAGGTACAGCAAGAATTGTCTCTCTTGTTTCCATATGGCCTAAATAATGATAATATCTCATATTTAATTAAAGGAATAAATGATAACATTATCCAAAGCTAAAATGATTATTATCAAATTACCAGAATTCCTAGTCTCTCCCTCTCTGTGCATATTTGCAGCTTCAGTAGATGAGAGAGCTGATGTCTGGGATTCTTCCATCTCCCTAATATTCTAAAAAAATTAATTTCAATTTAATGATAGTTTTTTGAAAAATAATCTTGGGTAATTTATCTGAAAAATAAATATGAATGCAGTACAGGTATGCCTTGCTTAGTGCAAGGGATGTGTTTCAAAAGATCTTTGTGCAAACAAAATTTGTGCTAAACATGGTTTATAATGTAGTACTTAACCAAATTGATGTTTGCTAGTCAGAAATTATATCATCTTTATATACTGTTGTAAAGCTAAGAAAATGAAGTTTAGGATGATTATTTTTAACCAATTATTTATTTAGAACATAATCATGTACAACAGGTTCAAAAAACTTATTCTTTATGAAGGTAAATGAAAAACAATTTTATAATAAAATTTGCTATGAAATGTGTTATAAAAAGTGAGATATACAAAATGTTTATAGTGTATGTTAGATAAAACTTCAACTTAATATATTCATAACTTTTTAATGATAGTAAAAGCTTAACCAATGTATTTATTTACAACAAGTAAAAGCTGACAAAATCAAACAATAGAAGAATTAAAACTATAGCTCATCTATTCACTATGGTCCCAAATAGCAGCATGTAATGCTATCTGTATGCAAAAGGATTAAATTATTTTGTATGTACAGGTAACTCTTGTTATGCACTTTCCATTACAGCCTAAGTGTAGAAAAAATCAAGTTGCTTCCTCTAGGATTAATAGGGATCGGTTCTTGATAGTACACAGTTCAATATAGTTTTAAATTAAATGAGCAAAAATTGTTTAAATAAACATGAATATTATTGAAAATAATGCTAAGACCAATAGTGAGCATCATCAGCTCTCTAACCTTTAAACTGCCTCAAGAGTAACTACTTCCTATGAAACGGCAAACCATACGAACAAACCGATGGGGCAGCTGTGGGCTCTCCCCTCCTGCCCATCATTGCCAATATATATAGGAAGGAATTCAAGGAAGAAGCGCTATTATCCTGCAGTTTACATCCTTCATGCTGATTCTGATACATAGAGAACACTTTTGTCATCTGGCCTCATGGCAAGGAAAAGCTAGAAGAATTCTAACAAGTGCTTAATGACATACATCCCACCATCCAATTTACTAAAGAAATTGAGCAAGACAATGGTTTCTGGATGTCTTGGTGAGGAAGAGACCAGGTGGCACCCTTAGCCGTTCAGTATATCTCAAGAAAGCACACTGACAGATATTGGCATGCAGCCTCACACCATCACCTGCAACAGAAAGCCTCTGAGCCATCATGCCAAAAACTTGTATAACATTGAGTCCCTATTAAAAAGAGGGATGCCTGCTCCAAGGTTTGTAGAACAACAGATATAAACATTTATGCATCAAAAGGGCAATGAAGACCTGCAAAAAAGGTTGCAACTGATTGAAACCTACGGTAATTAACATGCTACTCTACATCTTGGGAACAATGGACCTAATCACCAGAATATTGCAAAAGGCTGATATTCTTACTTGCTTCAGGAAGGTGAGGAAATTAGAAGAAAATCTACCATTGGCAAAGGATCTACTTTCCCCTATTCTGACAGGAGTCTATGAGGTGCCTTGTACTTGCAGGAAGAGCTATATGAGACAAACAGGAATATCAATTCAATGCAGGATCAAGGAGCATAAGAGGACATTGGAGAGCAAGCAATAGATATCATCAGCTATTGCAGAAAACATCATATCCAGCAAAAAAGGATTTCTGTTTCCTGAGCTTAATCTGCAAAACTATAGAAATTGTGAAGCATTCATTGAATTACAACTGAGATGATGACAACCATCTCAGCCACACATGGAAGAGATTCATTTCAACCAACAATGCATCTATGAACTCAACAGACCCAATGGCCAGAAGTGATAGGATTAATGAAGACTCCAATGGCTGAAAAGTGAAAGGTCTACCAATATGGAAGAATGGCAATGAAACATGAGATTCACTACACTCCTAAAGACCCACTGCTACTTGGGAGAAACGTCAACTTAAAAATGCTCTCTATGCAGCCTCTGCCAAAAGCACCTTCTAACAATGCTGTTCACTGTGGAAATGTATATTCCAAGATTAAATAAAATGAAACTATACCGTAGTAATGGCCCCGCATGCATGGTTCATAAGGGTTCTCTTGAAATCCTGCAAAAATGCAAATGGACAGACAAACATCCAAAAATCAATAGGGTGGATGCCTGCCACCATCCATAACTATTCTGAACATCTTAATTTCTCAACCTTTCCCTGCTTCAAAACTTTGCATACTGATGGACGAAGTGAAAACAAGGTATTCTTTTAAAAAATAAAACAAGACTGTTATGACATAAATGTAACAGTTACAAACAGAAAAATAACATCACAATAACAAATGAATACTGATTATGAAAGTTAAAATTCAGTCTTGAACAGGACCTGACCTAACTCAAAGTACAATTGGAACAGAGAAATGAAGCTAAGTAAGAAAAAAATTGGGCCTGTCATGTATTTTTTTAATTAAATAAAATAGAAAGCAAGATGTCAATGCACATTATTAAAATTATGCTAAATAAACATGTGCTAAACAAGTCATACCTGTAATTAGAAAGAAAGGGAAATGTCATCAAGATTGATTATAATATTTTAAATTTAACTTAGAATGATTATTATATAATTTTTGGAAAAAATTTACAAAAAATTAAACAAAATGAAAGATGATAAACTTGAACTTCACATTAAGCAAAATCAGGTTCTGCAAGAAATACAATTTTCTGTCAACAATATTTAAAAAATTATGATAGAAATGAGTGAAGACACCTGTGTATGCAGATTAGGTGGGGGGTTGTGCAAGAACGCAACTGCATCAACATGGTCATCAGTTTTTGCTGCTGCAGCTGCGTCGAATTGCTGTCGTGCCAATACCTCCTCTTGGATAAGTGGTGGCAGAGCAGCCAGAAAATTAGGATTTACTTCTGCTATTGGAACCTCTGCTACTGATTTATCTGCTGCTGCTGGAGTCTGTGCTATTTGTCTTATTTTCTGCAACCTGAGGAAACAAATATGCTGTTTATTAAAGTGATATCTCGTTACAATGTATGTCTGTGGAAAATGCATTTTTCTATACTATACTGAAAGTACTTATACTGAAAATACCTACTGCCTACTCTAATATTTTATTTGCTTCATTTTACATATTTTTCCACAACACCAAAAAATTGAAATAATGTCTCTAGCACATTATAAGATGTCGAAATAAACATTTTCAATTTCTCCACCTACACCAATACCTCAAACAAGGACATTAGCATTACGTATATGTCTTTCTCAATCATCATTCATTTCCAAACCTGGCTTTGTAATATTCTCTACAGTGGAACTACCTGTCAAAAAAGGGGTGACTTCCTAACACCACAGCATCATCCTGCGTACAGAGTGTGCAGGACGAAAACTTCCTAAGTGGTCATCCTGCATACTGGGTATGCTGCAGAGATCACTAGATTTCTTTATTTTTGATGCGATAAATTTTCTTAAATCTGGAAAACCTTGACATATTTCAAAACAGTAAAATTGGGCCTTCCTATTGTGATTAATTCTACAATTTTTAGTGTATTTATTTTTACTTATGCATCAATTTTGTGATGTTTGCATAGTTATGCAAATTGTGACTTCTAAAAACCGTAGTTATGTGAATTGTGGCTTCCAAAAACCTCTATTCAATGCTGAGATGAACTGAACCTCTGCACAAAAGCTACTGTATAGTGGAAGGGAATACAGGCACTGTTTATTTGCTCTGTTAAAGGTTAAAAGGGTCAAAATTTTCATAGTGTCAGACAATAGAAAAAGGCAAGCAATACCTGGTGATGAAAAGTAAATGGAAATCTTACTTGAAAATGATTCGGATGAAAGTGTTAATTCAGACAGTGATAGTGAGAATCATATTGAAGATCATGCTCTAATTACTAAGGTAAAAAACCTATATATTTGGGAAATTTTTTTGTTGAGTTGGCAATTATGAAACCTCTCTCCTGTCTCTGCATGCTTTTAGTTTCTTTGTTTATTTTTATTTGAAGGTTTTTTTCTGAAAAACTTACAGGGAAGATGTAGACATCTATGATAACACAGTAACGTAAATACCCGCATATAGTGCGCACCTTCGTATAACATGCAGGGGGGTTTTCAGCCTCGTAATCTATGATTTTTCTATATACCCGTGTATAGTGTGCACAGATTTTTTTAGTGTTATCGTTCCAGAATAAAGTGAATGGTGCAACGTGTACTAAAGCAATGGTTGAATTATTGGCATTATGTATTGGTAACATAATGAAAGTGCGAAATGAAATTTTCGAATTATGTTCCAAAAGAATGTCAGCTAACTCAATCACTACATACTTTGTTTACTTACAAGGTGATATTAGGACATACTCAATAAATCGAATTATATAAATTTCATAGTATGGCATATGACATTCTTTGATCTAATAAAATGGAATGACGATAATCCAATGTTTTTTACATACGTTTTTGTCATGCCTGAGGTGGGCGGGTTTGCCCTACCTTCAATTTTACCAATATTAGAACACTTGGGATCATGTAAACACGATAGCAAATAACCATAATTAACTACAGACTCGAAGAATCAAGAATCAATCACGTATGAATGCTGAGAGAAAGGTAAGGAATTATAACTTTATTTAGTTCTACAAGAAGCATCAATACCCAGCGTACTCAAAGGCATCAGCTGCCATTGTTTCTAATTGTAAGTAATACCAGTACCTCACCACCAGGCCGGGCGCCAGTGTAAGGTGATGTCATGTGTAAGATGATGATTCTGATAGCAACATCGAAGAAGAATGGTCCAGTGACGAATAACTTTTTGACTTTTAAAATGAATAAATACTGAATTCATTCTTTTCATATCTAATGTATGTATGTTTATAGAATTAGTTAATGAATTTTAACTATTATCTACCCTAAATTCTCAAGTATAACGCGCGCGTTATACAAGGTTTTTTTGTCAAGTTTTCGGAATTATTTAGTGTGCGTTTTACATAAGACGTACTAGTGCGCGTTATGCATAAGAAGTACAGCTTTATAAAATAAAACGCCTTAAAGCATTCAAATACTAACTTCGTGAAATCACTAAATGTCTGAAATCTTTCGAATCTTCTTTCTTTTTCTTCCGTTGATAAAAAAAATTTTCTGCCATAAATTACCATGCATTTCAATCATTACAGATACAAAATCGAATTTCAGTTACCTAATTATTAGTTAGTTAGTTGGGGAAGGGCACTAAAAGTGTAGCATTCTTTAAAAAAAACGCTAAGCTCAACGATCCCATGTTCTGCGGGTGTCCTGCACGTAATACACAAGTGCGCGTTATACTAGAAATTTTGGAGATATGCGGAAAACAGCCGAAGGTTAGCCTGCGCATTATGCATGAGTGCACGTTATACTTGGGAATTTAGGATATCTTACATTTTGTAAAAATCACCAATAAAATTATGAGGATACCTGGGCAGTAATTAATGTGCCTAAATTGTGGAAATATAGGGTCAAATGAAAATAGGAAGATTATGTACCCTCGTATAACACACATCCTAATTTTTAACTGGAAGATTTCAGAAAAAAAGTGCGCATTATGCGTGGGTATTTAAGGTATATGTGAAGCAATCCGTAAACCTGGAGTTAAGACGTGGAATATATATTTTATGTGAATGGTTAAAATAATTCATCAAACCATTTTACACAAAGAAAATGTAAATAAATATAGTATAAATACTCATAGTTTTATGCAAATCCTCAAAAATTATCAGATGAATCAAATAAATAGGTAAAATATTTGAATTTTTATACAAGTTTACTCCTAATTAGCAAATTCATTTATATCTCCTCCGACCTCTCGGATGGCTTTGATTTAAATGTCCTCTATGCTTAATGGGTTTAGAAGCATCTACAGTAGAGACTATGCTGGAGAAATCCCATCTCAAGAATTTTAGAAATATTTTTGTTATTTCAGACTTGTTTCTTGAGAAATTAAATTTTTTAAATTTTGATACTCTTGTTTCTTGAGAATCTAGAGCAGGGGTTCTTAACTTTTTTGTGCCATGGACCCCTTTGATTGTCCAGTGATGCCTACGGACTCCTTAGAAAAAATGTACATAAATGCATAATTAAAAAGTTTACATACAAATAATACATATTATTACAAAGTAAAATCATTAAGCTTACAAATAGCCATATTAAATTATAAAAACAATCTGTAAAAACAATTTATTTCTTTAAATGCAATAATCTATAATAATTCCCTGAATAAAATTTAATATTTAAAAATCATATAAATTAAAAATTAATTATTAATTCCATTTAAATAGACTTTTTAGCGAGAAGGCTGTTGCTGTTTGTCTTTAATAAAAAGATAAAATTGCAGAGAGGTCTTTAACAAGGCAACACATATGCCATGTTTGATATCCAAATGATTTCAATTTTTTGTCTTGATTCTTACAAGTGTTGAAAATCCTGACTCGCAAAGATATGTGGTTGCAAATGGAATTAGAGCCTCCATAGCTCACTTTACCAGACAAGGGTAGGCCTTTGTCAAGGAACACCAAATCTCTCCAATACTTTATGAGTTAAATTCAAGTTGCAACAAAGTTCTTTGTCCTCAGGTCAATAAGGTCATGATTTGTGAGGTCTGTATCATCAAAATGCATTACACATCAGCTACTGATGATGAGAGCATTGCTCTTGAAATACTTATTTACTACATTTACCTCATCTTTAGAGATCTTGTGCACGTGTATTCGAGTGCTTGCATGCATGATTGTTTTGTCTGTTAGGTCCCTGTCGTTGCTCAATTGGTAGGGGGTTGGAAGAAGAGAGAAAGGGAGTGAAATGCTATCGAAGGTTGAGGCCAGGGGGAGTGAAAGAGTTTAGGAGATGGCCTCAACCTTCGATAGCTTTTCACTCCCTTTCTGTCTTCTCGACCTTTCTGCACTACCCTTCTACCCCCATGCCTCCACCCAGTGTCACCGACATCAGTTCTCTCTCTGTAGCTGATGAAGGAGTAATTCCTAAAGCTTCTACGTTTGTGATGTTTCTGTGTTTTAGTGTTCTTTTACGTGTGTCGCTTCGAAATCCCCAGGGCCTCGCCAACCTGAAGTTGTCTGATTGGTGAGTGTTCACTGGGTTTCCTCATCCCAACACCTTGTTGACATCCATATATATATATATACTTCTTAAAAGTAAAAGTATTGTGTTTATTTTAAAATATCATTCGATATAATATTAAAGAACATGCTTTAAAAGAACATATAACATTTTATTTTTTAATTCAAGTTATTAATCATCTCAATCCTAATTAATTTTATTATATTCTTTTTTATAAGTGTATTTTACTTCTATTTCTTTACTTTCCATATTATGATTCTAATATTATTTTGATGTATTAAATTTGCCCTCCAATTCTAGTCTACAACCAAATATTTTTTAATCAACATTAACACCCAAATTAATACCCGAAAATTCTTGAGTACAGTAAAAGAAATTCTTGATTTCTCACGAAAAAAATTATACTGTGAAAAAGAGAAATCTCGAATCTCGAGAAAAGAAAAATTTGAGAATTCACAATCTACAGGTTATAGAAGAAGGAAGTTGAAATACAGATATTATCGCAGTGAGGTTATGGTAAATGCTGTCACTATAACGTCAGTTGCCTTAAGAAGGGGTTGCAGATACCAAGTTTAGCAACTGTTGCAATATGGTGTTTTCCATAACAACAACCCAAGGTAGTTAGATATTATCGGCTAATCTATTCATAGAGACAGGATACAACAAATGGAGTATAATTTTGTCTGCTGTACTTTGATTAAAGGTGTCCATGTGTTTGTTCATGAGCCAATTATCTGATGACTCTTTAACAAATGGCAATAGTAATCCAACAAAGTTCAGAATGGAGCCCTTTGAATGAGAAATCCTACTTTTCTTTACTGTTTTGATGTTTTGGAGAAATAATACCCTAGAAATGCATGTGGATTGAAGATCTCTAAATCATTTTAAGACAAAAATAGGTTTGTAGACTGCTATGCAGAAGGCAAACACTCTAAACACTCTAAAAACTCCACCACCACGACAAATGTTTTACAGAATAAATTATTCCTTTGGGACATAATAAATTTGTACTTAATACTGAAAAGTTAGTTGCACTAAAGTATGTTAAATTGAAATATTTTCACATTGCTTACATAGCACATTAAACAGGGATTTACAAAAAGTACATTAATCTGAAAAGTACAATATAACAACTTTTAATAAACCTAAAATTTGAAACAGAAACATTTAACCTACAGTTCCTGCAGTTAAAAATTTTTATCACCTTCTAAGATATTCAAACAAAACTTCTGAGGAATCACCAACATACCTAAGTTGCTCAGAAACTATCTCTTCTCTCATTTCCTCAGGGAGGGCTGCCAGAAATGATGGCTCTACTCCCTCTGGTGATATCTCATTGCCAGCATCTACTTCGATTTGTCCTGCTCTAACTATTGGCAAGTTTATAGAATTATCAGCAACACCACCTACATCTTCAGAAACCCTTTCAAACGGCATGGCATTTACATCATACTCTGTATCCACTTGCCAATTTCGCCTCATCAATGAACCCTGCCCATTGTCTTCATATGTAACCACATCTTGCACAGAGTTCTCCATGGGATGACCATCACCATCTCTTGAATTAGAACTTAATGTAATAAAAAGAAATCATTATTAATTTCAAAGTAATAAATAAAAATAATCAAGTAAAATGAAATACCTAACAGAGATCAAGTATGTCACTTTCTAATTTAACTAAATTTTAGGCAATAATTCCACAAGATTTACATCAAGTATCTTTCTAATTTTATGCTTAAAAATCCTGTTAAAAAAACAATTGGGTCTTGGACATTTGAGTGTTGATTTAAATTTTGTCAGCTAACTACAGGTCCTACATTAGCATTTGGAGGGTCTTTTAATGCTCAGAACCAGGAAGTGGTCAGGATCAAGGCATGAAGGCAGAGGGTACTAAGATTCCCTGGAAGTTAAACACCCACTTCCAATCTTTCTCATCCTTATCCAATTCTTTTAACCTGAATTTAAACAACCTTCAATTGCCGGACATTGTCCAGCAAAGACAAAATTCAGGAGCTTCAAGAAGAACTGGAGAATGTTATGTGGGATATTTTAGGGTTCACTGAGGTAAGAAGAAAAGAAAGCTTGTTGGAACTGAAGAGTGGACATCTTTTTTATTACAGGGGAACTGACACAGGAAGAACAGTCACAAAAAAATTTAAAAGCAACATCGTGGAAATAGAAAGCTTATCCAAGCAAGCAGCATGACTAGTGATTCAATTAAATAGGAGGCATCAACTGCGAATAGTCCAAGTCTATGTGTTAACTTCAACATACTCAGATGAGGGAGTGGAAGATTACTACCAGGAAATTGGAGAGTTACGTGATGAAGGAAGCTGCTATCTAAAAGTGGTCATGAGTGATTTCAATGCAAAAAAAGGAGGACAAAGGAAGATGACAGAGCAGTTGGAAAATGGGGCTATAGAGACAGAAAGAAATGAGGAGACTGACTGGTAGACTTTGCCAAATGTACCAGCCTCTACATAATGAATGCCTTCTTTAAAAAGAGCCCTAAGAGAAATTATACCTGGAAGGGACCCAATGGCAAAATAAATGAAATTGATTACATACTACAGTGAAACCTGATTTATTCCATATCGGTTTGTTCAAAATACACATTAATTCGAAGTAAATTACATTCCCTAGCTCAAAGTATGCAATCTTTATTGTTATTAAGTAGGTTAGTTTGAAATATGGTTAATATTTAATTCAAAGCTGCATTCTAGCCAAGCAGTGGCTTAAAATTTGAATCATTTGAAATTATTTTGGCCTACCATTGCAAATTTTACAGAAGATAAGTCTGAATTGTACTTTATATTGATTTCAGTGATATCAATATTCAATTTACCTACATCGATATGGCTGAAATTGATATAATTCGAATTTGATATTGAGGCCCCTCAGCCATAAAATAGCCACCGCATTTTATTCAGTACAATTTATCTCATAATACTGTATTAGTTTTTAGTCCATGTAATCTCACTCTCCACCCTGTAAACATATATAAAAAATCGGGATTCAATCGAACAGCAAGCTCTGCAAGGTGATGTTTCAAAGTGAATGAGAATATGCAGTGCTAAGCATGGTGATATGGAAAATGAACTGTTTGAATGGTTTTGCTATGCTCGAGCCAACAATATTGCAGTGGATGGTTCATCAGTAAAAGAGAAGGCTGACGAAATCACACTGTATGTGGGCATTGATTTTAAATGCTCAAATGGATGGCTTCAGCGTTTCAAGGAGTGATGGAACATAACAGGGCATGCCATAAGTGGAGAAAGTGCTCCTGTAGATGTTGATTCGGCATAGAAGTGGCACGAAAATGTGAGACTCATCATTTAGCAATATGCCCCCAAGGACATTTTTAACATAGTTGAATTGGAACTGTTTTATAATGCATAACCAAAGACGACACTGGCGCTAAAGAGAGAAAAGTGCTAAGGATGGAAGGGGCATAAGGATAAATTGACGGTTCTATTGTGTTGTAATGCAGATGGGAGTGAAAAACTTCATCCTTTGGTTATTGGATAATTTGAAAAAACCACATTGCCTGGAAGACTTAAAGCACTACCCTTGTGACTACAAAACTTCTAAGAATACATGCATAACTGGAAAACTATTTAGAGAGTAGCTGGTCTCTTTCAAAAGAATAATGGCATGCCAAAACAGGAACGTCCTTTTATTACTGGATCGATGTTCTGCTCACAACAAAAAAGGTTTTAATCTTAAAAAAATGCGCCTATTGTATTTGATGCCAAACACCACCAGTTACATGCATTAGGGGATCATCTATTGCGTGAAATTCGCATACAGAAAGTGATTTGTGCATTTTTTGTTACAGGAAATTGATCGCAATATTCTTGCAGCAGACATTAGGAAGCGATCCATATTGGATGCCATGTATAGTGTTTCCATGTCCTGGGAATCTATTTTACCCATAGTTATTCAGAACTGCTTCGCAAAATGTGGTTTTGGAACTGAAAGTCAAGTCAGCACAGAAGAAGAAAACAGTAAGTGGGTGGAATTGCAAGGGCTCATGGATATTCCTAGTAATTTTGACGAGTTCATTTATGTCTACCAATCGATTCCAATGACCGATGTTCAAAACACAAGTTCGGATTATCCTTTCAGCAACCAAGTGGCAATGTTGGTTGTTGCAGCTGAGGAAGAAGAAAAGATGGAGGAAATGGTTCATTTCCAGTGTGACCCCCTCACAAAGATGTACTAATGGCTTTGTTGGTATTAGATTGTGTTATAAGTTCAAGTGATGCCAATGAGAGAATTGTTAAAGCTATAGATGAACTGCAAGATTTTGTATTTAAAGTGCATAAAAACATACCAAAACAAAAGACAATTTAATCATATTTTAAGTAATACTAAAAATGATCGAAGTTTGACAAATGTGAAATATTATTTGCCGATATGCAGTTTTATTAAATTTTATTAGATTACATAGCATGTGTTTGAATAAAAAAAATATAAAGGAAAATTAGAACAATTATATCTTACAACATATCATTACAACTTCAACTTCCCACCTAACAGGTAGGCCCTTCTTTTAAAAATTTTATAATTCAAAATTGTGCAATTCTAAGTCCGATTTTTCAGCCCCAAATACTTCAAATTAACGAGGTTTTACTCTTGTCAATAAAAGGCACGTGGTAGAAAACTGCTCTGTCCTCAACCAGTTTAAAACAGGAAGTGACCATTGATTAGTACAATGCAGAATAAAATTCAATTGTAAGTTTGAAAGATGGAAACTGATAAGGAAGCCTAAGCCTATCATCAATGCATAAGCACTAAAAGAGAGAAAAGAAGAATTTCAGCTTGGACTCTGCAATCAGTTCCATGTACTAGAAGACCATGAAGCTGAAATAAAGTTAATGGAGATACACAGGGAAACTGCACTAGAAATAGGTAGAACTGTTAAAGTTAAGCCAGATAAAAAGTTATCTGAAAAAGCTACACTGCTGATGAAGAAAAGAAGGAAAATGAAGATGTCTAATGACTCTAAGGAAATGATCCACTTTGCAGAACTAAACAAAAGTTTAAGGGAAAACATAAAAGGCAAACATAAGCATGGCATATTTTATGTATGATCTCTTAGAATTAGCGTTTCTCTACTTTTTTGAAGAAATACATTTTTGTAAATCTGAAAAACCTTGATATATTAAAAAAAAAGTAACCTTGGACCTTCCTTAATTCTAAAAGTGTTACCGTTTTATTTTTACTTATATTATATGTCAAATTTTGTGATGGAATTTTCACATAGTTATATGAATTGTAGGTTCTTAAAACCCTATTCAATCCTGAGACTAAACGAACCTCTGCACAAAAGCTACTGTGTGGTGCAAGGGGAGGCAGGCACTGTTTATTTGCTTTTTGATGTCTCTCACTCATGAAATGAATATTTTTTCTTATGTATCAATACTTGAGAGCTTTAGGAAATGTGAGGAAGAATGTTCTTGGGATCTGGGTTAGCGCTTGTTTCAGCATTTCTTGAGAACAATATAGTGAGAGTGAGAAATATTTACCTGACATCAATGCAAAAACAAGACCATACAAAGATATTTAAGATGCTACCTCTTGACTAAAAGCATGATCAAAGTGCATGGGAAGCGTTTGGATCACACAAAAAATATTTGCTGCCACTCTAAGGGAAACATTTATGCTGTACAGAGGCAGCAATTATTCATTATTTTTCGGTTGTTACTTTCTAAGAGATTAAAAGAGTCGAACTTATCATGACATCAACCAATAGAAAAATGCAAGCAATACCCAGTGATGAAAAGTAGATGGAAATCTTACTTGAAAGTGATTCAGAAGGAAGTGTCAGTTCAGAGTGTGATAGTAAGAATAATAATGAAGATTGTACTTCAACTACTAAGGTAAACTCCTATATATTTTGGCATTTTTTTGTTGAGTGGGCAAATACAAAATCTCATCTCTCCTGTCCATGTGCACTTCTAGCATCTTTGTTTATCCTTATTTGAAGTTTTTTCACAAAAAACTTACAATGAGTAGGTAGAGATCTACGATAAAGCAGTATTTGTGAAGTAATCCTGGAATAAAGAAGGTCTAATGATGCAAAGATAAGATGATTCTTCTATTTGTAACATCTAAGATTTTATTTCACATTGACTATTAAATAAATAGAAAGAAGGTACCTTTTTGGGGGACAATGTATGTATATTTCATATGTGAGAAATCAAGAACGTGATGCTTTTGTCATGTGTGTGCACGAACTTTCCACTTAAATGCACAATATCATTAAAGGTTTCAAATCAAATGAAATGTTTGTAAGTCACCAGACCAGATCATGATTTCAAATTTCATTGTAAATGTATTTCCATACCAAAAGTGAGCAAAATCCTATGATGTTGGCCAGGGACAGCTCTTAGCTTTGAATTACATGCTATTTGGAATTATCTGGGATCGAAATAATGAGGTTTTACTGTGTGTGTATATACCTGATCACACCACTAGGTGGGGCAAGACTGCAGTAATGCACATGGGATTCATGCACAAACATTAATGTGGTTGCGACCTTTTTCGAGAATGGACGTTAGCGGAGTGGAACAGTGTTCATACTTGAAAATAGCAGTTCTCCATAGCAGACATGCAAAAGAATGTTACTCGAATCTAATAGAAGCATTGGGTAATTGTGCTCTACCATAAAGAATGGTTGCAAGGTGGGTAGAGGCATTCAAACATGGAAGAGAGTCAACTGTAAACATGCAGCATAGTGGACGTCCCATGTCCACTCATACAGAGATGTCAGTGGCCGTGATTGCCCAGTGCATGAAGGATGACAGGTGCTGGTCTCTGAAGGAGTTAGAATAGCATACAGGGATTGACCAGGCAGCTGTATTATGAATTTTATGACAGGACCCATGCATGCACAAGGTTGACGCCAGGTGGGTGCCACATATGTTAAACAAGATTCAAAAGTGGACACGTTATGAAACATGTCATATCAACCTGGAAAGATTTTGGATTGAAGGTGACATGTTACATCCGATGATTGCCATTGATGAACCATAGACTAGGGACTACGAACCTGAAGTCAAACAACAGTCCACTGAGTGGCACCACCCATGGTTGGCACAAAAGCATAAGTTTCAACAAAACCCATCCCCCACAAAGCTGATGATCATCTTGGCATACGATGTCCAAGGTGTTCTTGTGTGTCATCCCATTCCACATGGAACTGTGAATGCGCAGTATTACAAATCATTTCTGCAGCTTCACCTATGTCATGCATTTATGGAGAAACATCCTGAATTGATTAACAGTGCCATTATCCTTCATGATAATGCAGCTGCCTACAAAGCAGACAATGTCAAAAAACTTTTACGGCATTGGGGATGCAAAGCACTACAACACCCTCCATATTCTCCTGACCTTTGCCTGTGTGATTATGATTTAATACCCAAATTGAAGATGCTGTTGTGTGGGCAACACCTTTATACCTGAGAGGACATTCTCAACGTAGTGAGGTGCGATGTGGCAAAGATTAGCCATGTTGAAGCCGATGGTAT
This sequence comes from Tanypteryx hageni, assembly GCA_028673005.1. NCBI lineage: Eukaryota > Metazoa > Arthropoda > Insecta > Odonata > Petaluridae > Tanypteryx > Tanypteryx hageni. Next base: position 644,517 of record JAJPWW010000323.1, on the reverse strand, counting down.
TTGCCGTCTTCCTCATCATTGGCAGCAAGTAATTGATAACCTCAGAGACTACTTTGAAGGTCATTAATTACAATGTGGAATATTGTTTGTGCCCCGTGTTGCATTTAGTTTTTGCTATGATTAAATAAAATGGAACGTTGAATTCGAAATGTGGTTTTTGCTTGCCTCTTGTCTTTACACCCCTTCGCACCTATCTCATCTAACTGTGCCAATGGGAAGAGGATGTTCTGTAAATTTTGAATTTTCTGTGTGTGTATGTATGTATGTGTTTGTGTGGGTGTGTGTGTGTACATGCGTGCGTGCGTGCGGGGAACTAGCACATATCCATTTCTCGACTCTTTCTCTCCGCCTGGCCTCAACCTCCGCTAACGCTATTAGCCCCCTTACAATGTCTCCTTGTTACATTGTAATTATTCGCACTTTCCCTTACCACACTCCCTCTTTATTGGCTATCCACCCCTCCTACTCCCAACCTCCTCCAATCATCAACCTTCCCACATTACCCTGTCAATCCCCGAGCAGTGTGTCACTTTACGTTACTCTTTCGGTGAAGAAGGGCATAGGCCCGATAAGCTTGCGTGTTTATTTATGTTTTTGTGTGTTCGTGTGTTTCACGTGTCTCTTCGACGCTCCCAGCAGCCTGCCAAATTGGTCTCCAGCTAGGTAAGTGTCCGCTGGGCTTCCCTCAACAACTTGTTGCCACCCTCATCACTACCTTTTCTTTTCCTATAGTTAATATAAATATATATATATAGATGGCAACAAGGTGTTGCGATGAGGAAACCCAGTAAACACTCATCAATCGAACGACTTTATGTTGGCGAGGCACTGGGGATGTCGAAGCGACACACGTAAAAGAACACTAAAACACAGAAACATCACAAACGTATAAGCTTTCGGAATTACTCCCTCATCAGCTACAGAGAGAGAACTGATGGCGGTTACACTGGGTGGAGGCATGGGAGTGGAAGGGTAGTGCGGATAGGTCGAGGATTGGAGGATACGGAGGGGGTTGGGGATTGGTAGGGGGTTGGGAGAAGACAGAAAGGGAGTGAAAAGCTATCGAAGCTTGAGGACAGGGGGAGTGAAGGTGTTTAGGAGATGGCCTCAACCTTCGATAGCTTTTCACTCCCTTTCTGTCTTCTCGACCTTTCTGCATTACCCTTCCACCCCCATGCCTCCAACCAGTATCACCGACTTCAGTTCTCTCTCTGTAGTTGATGAAGGAATAATTCCGAAAGCTTCTACGTTTGTGATGTTTCTGTGTTTTAGTGTTCTTTTACGTGTGTCGCTTAGAAATCCCCAGGGCCTCGCAAACCTGAAGTCGTCTGATTGGTGAGTGTTCACTGAGTTTCCTCATCCCAACACCTTGTTGACATCCATATATATATATATATATATATATATATATATATATATATATATATATATATATATATACTTTTTAAAAGTAAAAGTATTGTGATTATTTCAAAATATCATTCGATATAATATTAAAGAACATGCTTTAAAAGAATATATAACATTTTATTTTTTAATTAGAGTTATTAATAATCTCAATCCTAATTAATTTTATTATATTCTTTTTTATAAGTGTATTTTACTTCTATTTCTTTACTTTCCATATTATGATTCTAAAATTATTTTTATGTATTAAAGTTGCCCTCCAATTCTAGTCTACAACCAAATATGGATGGCAACAAATTGTTGGGATGAGGAAACCCAGTGAACACTCATCAATTGAACGACTTCAGGTTGGCGAGGCCCTGGGGATGTCGAAGCGACACACGTAACAGAACACTAAAACACAGAAACATCACAAACGTAGAAGCTTTCGGACTTATTCCTTCATCAGCTACAGAGAGGGAACTGATGGCGGTGACACTGGGTGGAGGCATGGGGGTGGAATGGTAGTGTGGAAAGGTCGAGGATTGGAGGATACGGAGGGGGTTAAGGATTGGTAGGGGGTTGGGTGAAGACAGAAAGGGAGTGAAAAGCTATTGAATTTTGAGGCCATGGGGAGTGAAGGAATTTAGGAGATGGATATGCGAAAGCTCCCTCTGACTGAGTTGGGGAGCCGAAGCATTGTCGGGGAGAGCGCGAATGACTCTCACTGTGAAGCAGTTGTTAAACATTAAATTATGTTTGTTTGCATGAACGGCCACCGGTAGCGGTCATTTGAGAATGACACTGTTGCGGTGGCCATTCATGAAGATGTTGAGGGTATTGCTTGTGAGGCCAACAAAAAAGGCGGGACTTTGGGTGCATCTCAGGAGGTAAATGATATTCCGGGTGGTGCAGTTGGTGGTGGAAGTTATGGGGTAGGTGATGTTGGTTGTGGGCCTGGAAAAGGAGTTGCAGGGGGGTTTATTGGGCATGTTAGACATCGGGGTCTACCGCAGGGATAAGATCCGGCAGGGTGCAAAGGCGTTGGTGCTGGGGGTTCTTTCTTCTATAGAATATTTGCCAGAATAGGGGAACGGCGGAAGGAGAGCATCTGTGTTCTGGGAAATGGAATTTGGTGAGGGGAGGATGAGAGGATAAGGTGGGCAGCTTTCAGGATATTTTTCAGAATGTCGTGGATGCCGGGGAAATACAGGGTGGTTAGGATGAGTTGGAGGGTGGAATCGGTGGTGGTGTGGGTATTGGGGTGGGAGTTAGGGGTGGCGGCTGCGACTGCCCGCCGGATTTGGTCTCGTATCAGATACGGCGGGTATCCGCTCTGTAAGAAGGCATGCTCGAAGGTGGAGCAGTACTCGGACAGTGAATCTCTGTCCGAGCAGATTCTCCACCCTCGTCGGGCTAGGGCCTAGGGAATAGAGGTTTTTGTGTAGAGGGGATGGCAGCTGTCGAACTGGAGATATTGAAGGCGGTTGGAAGGCTTGAGGTTCATGCTGGTGTGGATTTTGTTTTCCCGGATGGAGAGATCGACATCCAGGAAGGTGATTTTGGAGGCAGAGGAGTGGCGGGTGAAGGAAAGCGTGGGGTGGGATGAGAGGCGTTGTAAAAAGGATTGTAGGGAGTCAGGTCCATGTGTCTAGAGAAGAAAAATATCGTCAATATACCTCAGCCATAGGAGTGGTCTGGGGGAAACGACAAGAAAACGTTCCTCCCATTCACCTAAGAAGACATTGGCATAGGAAGGTGCCATGCGAGTGCCCATCGCGGTACCTTTTATTTGTAGGTAGTGGCACCCTGCAAAAGAGAAGTTGTTTTTTTGGAGCACCATTTCAGCCAGCTTCGTTAGAAAATGGGAGGATGGTCTTGTGTCAGGTGGTCTGGAGTCCAATAATTTTCTCAGGGCAGACAGTCCTTGGTTGTGAAGGATGTTGGTGTAGAGGGAGCAGACGTCTATAGTGGACATAATTGTGTTAGGTGGGAGAGGGGAAGGGAGTGATTTTAGGCGTAGTAGAAAGTGGTTTGTGTCTTTGATGAAGGATGGGATTTGACGGACGAGAGGTTGTAGGTGGGAGTCAACATAGGCAGAGATGCGTTCCGTGGGAGAATTAAAGCTGGCAACAATGGGGCGGCCGGGGACATTGGGTTTGTGGATTTTTGGGAAATAGTAGAAAGTTGGGGTCCGGGGTGTGTTGGGGATCATCAGGGAAATGGTGGAATCAGAGAGGCCTTCTTGTTTTCCCATAGAACGCAGATATGCAGAAATTTCGGAGGAGTGGCGATCATTGGGGTTGAAGGGGAGAGGAAGGTAAGAAGTTTGGTCAGATAGTTGGCAGAGGGCTTTGTCGTTGTAATGCGAGCGGTCCATTACCAAGGTGGTTATATCTATATATATATATATATATATATATATATATATATATATATATATATATATATATATATATGGGCTTAAGGAAATGAAAAGGTAGTGATGAGGGTGGCAACAAGGTGTTGAAGGAACCCCAGCAGACACATATCAAGTCGAAGACCAAGTTGGCAGGATGCTGGGGGCGTCGAAGAGACACGTAGAACACACGAACACAAAAACGAAAAACACGCAAGCCTATGCCCATCTTCAGTGATAGAGTAAATGAGAGTGACAAACTGAGAGGGGAATGACAGGGTGATGTGGAGAGGTGGATGATCGGAGGAGGCGGGGAGCAGCAAAGCAGAGAGAGTTTACGGAGAAGTATGTTGCGATGTGCGATAATATCGTTAACCGCTTGAATAAAAGCGGCGTGAAGGTCAGATATGGATTGCGAAGAATGACGAAGATAAAGAACGAGAAATTTGCGATTAGCGAAGTGGGTGTTAGAGATGGTGGTATAATGGTGTATGGTGGAACGGATAATATGGATAGAGGCGAGGTGATACGTGAGGGCTAGGGGAGCGCGGATAGGGGGAGGATGGCCTGAAAGAGGATGTCTGATGGTGAGGCATTTGGGGGTGAGTCCAAGTGCAAGGCAGGAGTTGAGGAATTCAATCTGGTAGTTGAGAGTGATGTGTCTGCGGAAATGAAAATGGAGATGGGTCAGTTCTATGGTGGATGAGAATGATAAGAGGAAATGATGACAGGAGAGAAACGTAAAGATATAGACAAATTAGGAGAAAAGAGGACGGTATATATATAGACTTAAGGAAATGAAAAGGTAGTGATGAGGGTGGCAACAAGGTGTTGAAGGAAGCCCAGCGGACACTTACCAAGTCGGAGACCAAGATGGCAGGCTGATGGGGGCGTGGAAGAGACACGTTGAACACATGAACGCAGAAACAAAAAACACGCAAGCTTATCGGGCGTATGCCCTTCTTCAGCGATAGTGTAAATGAGAGTGACACACTGAGCGGGGAATGACAGGGTGATGTGGGGAGGTTGATTATCGGAGGAGGCAGGGAGTAGAAAGGGTGGATAGCCAATGAGGAGGGAGTGTGATGAGGTAGAGTGCGAATAGTTACAAAGTAATATATATATATATATATATATATATATATATATATATATATATATATATATATATATATATATATATATATATATAATTATATATATATATATTAACTTAAGGAAAAGAAAAGGTAGTGATGCAGGGAGCAACAAGGTGTTGTGGTAACCCCAGTGGAGACTTACCAAGTTTGCAGGCTGCTGGGGGAGTTTAAGGGACACGTACAACTCACGAACACAAAAGAACTTGCAAGCTTATTGGGCCTATATGCTTCTTCAGCGAAAGAGTATCTGCTATATATATAATATAACGATATGGAATAAGACATAATAATATAAAATAAAAGCAACAAGAAGTTGAGAGGGATAGGAAGGAGCCAGTGAACACTTACCATATGGTTGTAGACGTCCACAGCGATAGAGTAAGGCTAGTATTTAGCTTTCGGGCCACACATGCCCTTCTTCAGCGAGAGAACAACAGAAAAAACAGAATAGAACAGAAATTTCTGTTGTTCTCTCGCTGAAGAAGGGCATGTGTGACCCGAAAACTTCTAGTTACTAGCCTTCCTTTATTGCTGTGGACGCCTACAACCATATGACAAGTGTTCCCTGGCTCCTTCCTATTCCTCTCAACCTCTTGTTGCTTTTATTATATATATATATAGTATAAATAACCTTTAAGAGCTGTTTTTAGTTTTTATTTTTTGAATTCTATTTAGGGCATGAGTCTTTCAAGAAAAGTCCTATTTGGAAATTCTTCAGATCTTGTGAGGATGAATTAAAAGCAGTGTATCAACTTTGCCACCACAAAATTTCACAAGGAGGAAAAATCCCAAAATCATTTATAACAACATGTATGATAACTCATCTTTGATCCTGACATAATAAAGAATATAAAGAGTATGGAGAAAAGAAGAAAGAATTAGAGAAAAATGAGGTATCTAAAACACATTGTGTTTACATTAATCTAACTTCAAAACAACGGACTTTACAAGAATGCTTTAAGAAGACATTTCCTTGTAGTTATGAGTCTATGGAGGCTAAAGATTTAAACAAAAAGCTTGTCAAAATGATTGCTAAAGATTGCCAACCATTTTCAGTAGTTGACGTTGAAGGATTTTATAGATTTGCCCAAGGTATGAATCCTAGATAAAAATCTCCTCATAGAAAACATGTTACAGAAAAAATTTTTCCTTACATACATTCTGCTGTGTTCAAAAAGGTTGATGATATTATATAATTTGCTACTTCTCTACCTTGTACATAAGACATTTGGACATGCAAAAACAACCAGAAGTCTTTCTTAAATTTGACAGCATGATAGATTAATGACGAATTCAACTATGCTTCTCATTTACTTGCTTGCTGAGAAATTTCTGGGTCTCACACAGCTAACAACATGGTGATTATGACTGAAGAAATATTTATGAAATGAAAAATCAGTAAAGAAAAGTGTCATGTAATTATCACTAATAATGGAACAAACATGGTGAAGGCTATAAGTGATTTAGGAATCACAAGCAGATGATGTTTTTTTCACACCCTTCATTTGTGTGTTCAGAAAGCAATTAAAGCACACCATAATGTAACAGAATTGCTGGTCATAAGCAGAAATATAGTAGGCCACTTTTATCATTCTTTTTCTGCCAAAGACAAGCTACATGACATACAAGAGATTTAGGAACTGCTTTGTCATGTACTTATACAAGCTGTTCATACAAGATGGAATAGCAGCTATTACATGTTAAAAAGGCTGCTTGAAAAAAGAAAGCCCTAATACTGTACTTTGCAGATAACAATACCAACCTAGCAGGACTTACTAACAACCAATGGTTTCTTGCAGAGAAAGTAGTTCATTTGCTAAAACCAGCTGAAGAAATAACAAAACTGTTGTGTCTTGAGAGTGCAAGTATTTCTTGCATGATACCTGCTGTAAAGATCCTCCTATTATTCTACTTCAGGGAAGATGCCAAAGTTGGTGTGTTTGTAATGAAAACTGAGATGCAGATGAAAATTCAGAAATGATTTTGTTATCTTGAAAGTCAATAACATTGCTCCATTGACACATTTCCAGATCCTAGCTCAAGGACAATTTTTTCTCAAGTGATGATGTGAAGCAGCAAGTCCAAGCAAAAATATTAGAAATAAAAAATATAAGTAAGGGCACCAATCTTATACCTGCTTCTGATAATATTCAGAATCAACTCTTTAAAGCAGTGCACAAGGCTTCAGTTTGTGGGATTGCTTCAATAAAATTGCATCATCACCATCAACCTAATCTCCTAATCCAGGAGTAAAAGAGGATATAAGGGTTTACATTAATAAGGAACTATTAGAGAGGAAGGAAAGCCCAACAACTTGGAGGTAATGTCACCACCTATACTAGCAGAGCTTGCCAAAAAATATCTTGCCCCTTCATCAACCTCAGTTAAAAGTGTCTATTTAGTGTTGCAAATGTGCAGTACAGTGACTGCAGGAGCAATCTAGCAGCTGATAATGCTGAGATATTATTGTCCCTGTACCATAATATCAAACTTTCAAAATATGATTGCTAATATTTTTAATGATAAAATTGTAATAATAATTAAATAAATATTTATTTTGATGGAATTTCAGATTTATTTATGTACCCCAAGAGTAAATTCTATGGCGGTAATATTTGGCTTCAGCCTCGGCCGAATGTCGATTTTAACATTCAGTCATTCGACATTCAGCCAAAATGTGTATTCGGTGTACCTCTAATATATATATAAATAATGCTATAGAAAAAAAAGATAATATTGTAAAATAATGCAACGAGAGGTTGAAAGGAAGGAGCCAGTGAGCACTTACACAAAGTTGTAGATGTCTACAGCAATAGAAGAAGGCTTGTAGTTTGAAGACCTTCATTGGTGAGAGAACAACAGAAACTAAAACTAAGCATTACCTTAAATACCCGTGCATAATGCGCACCCTCGTATAACATGCAGGGAGGTTTTCAGCCTCGTAATCTATGATTTTTGTACATACCTGAGTATAATGCGAACAGATTTTTTTTAGCATTACCATTCCAGAATAAAGTCGATGTTGTAACATGGTCTAAGGCAATAACCAAATTATTGGTATTATATTGGTAACAATGAAAGTGCAAAATGAAATTTTCAAATAACGTTCCAAAAGAACATCGGCTAACTCAATCATTACATACATTATGTTTATTTACAAGTGATATTAGGACTTACATAATAAATCAAATAATATTAATTTCATAGTATGGTATATGACATTGTTTGAGCTAATAAAATGAAGGCATGATGATAATCGTATGCTGAAGTTTTTCACATATGATTTTGTCATGCCTGAGGTGGACGGGATCGCCCAACCTTCAGTTTTTCCCTTATTGGAACACACTGGAGCATGTAAAAACAATAACAAATAACCATAATTAACTACAGACTCTAAGAATCAAGTATAAATCATGTATGAATGCTGAGAGAAAAGTAGGAAACAATAACTTGATGATAGTTCTACAAGAAGCATCAACTCCCAGTGTACTCAAAGACATCAGCTGTCATTGTTTTTCATTCTAAGTAATACCAGTACCTCACCACCAGGCTAGGCACTGGTGTAGGGTGATTTAATGCATAATATAGCTCATCATTGTGCTAACAAAAGGAAAGGTGAGTTACAATGTGGCAAATCATATACAGTGAAATGCAAGAATACGTGGAATGAATTGTCCACGGATGTTATTATAGAAGGTTTTAAGAAATGTTGTATCAGTAATAGTTTAGATGGTTATAAAGATGATATGGTATGGGAGGATGATGATGACAGCACCACAGCAATGGAGGATACAAAAGATACTGAAGATGACAATTCTGATAACAACATAAAGAAAAATGGTCCAGTGATGAAGAATTTCTTGACTTTTAAAATGAATAAATACTGGATTGATTCTTTTCATATCTAATTAATGAATGTTTATAGAATTAGTTAATAAGTTTTTACTAATATCTATCTTACATTTCGTAGAAATCACCAATAAAAGTATGAGGATACCTGGGCAGTAATTAATGTGTCAAAATTGTGCAAATATGGGGTCAAATAAAAATAGGAAGATTATGTACCCTCATATAACACATCCTAATTTTTAACTCAAATATTTCGAAAAAAAAGTGAGCATTATGGATGGGTATTTAAGATATTTGTATTTATACAGTGGAACTTCTATAACTCAAATCTCAAGGGAAAGCAGAAATTATTCAAGTTATAGAAAAATCGAGTTATGGGAATATATATTTTCCCATTTTTCTTAATTGAGTTAACATCAACTCTAATTTTCAATAGCATGCATATTATAAAAACAACATCACCAATATTTTCTTCGGATAATATGTAAGATTTTACTATATACAAACCACTAATGCATCACACACTGTGATTGAGGGTGTCATAGATAATTGGAATTCTTGTGTAATTCTGAAAGCACAAACATGATGATTAAAGTTGGGGTATCAACTGTAGGATGAAGCAGATGGGTTAGTTTTTTTCTATGAATTTCAGGGATCATAATAGGAGAAGCAACCCTGATAGTAGTGACATTAAGGACTGCATGATCCACTGCACCCCTCAAAATCCTAGGGTGATATTTTTGATATGGGCTGAAATGCTTGCATATATACATATATATATATATATATATATACACATACTTGTGTGTGTGTATATATGTGTGTGTGTGTGCATGCATCTGTGTGTGTGTGTGTGTATGAATGTCTTTTTTTTGTTTGTCATAAGCTATGCAGTGCTGAACGATTTTAACAATTCCAGCTTTGCTCAATGACATTTTTAATGTGGTTGGATGATTTGGTGACAGTGTGTTTGGTAGGAAAGAAGGATGGATTTGACGTAGAAAGCGAGAGAAGGAATAATTTTAAAATTGTCATGTAAGGGTGTCTTGACATAGGACAAAAAATGGATTAGAAGAAGAGCTCCAATGGATCTTGAAGTTGACCATTTCTTGCTCATTTCCTTTAGAAAAATTGTAGTGTCAGAATTTTCCATTTTATATATCCACTGAAGGCATTTAGTAACCTGATGGAGGAGATGGGATACGGCAGTCATTCTTTGCGAATGGAATGGATAACTGCCTTGAATGTTGAGAGAAGAAAGGATATTGCAGATGAATTTTTAGTTTTCTCATTTGGACCTATCAAAAAGTTTTCTCTGTTGAGCTTGAAGTTGGGATCTAGTCATTGACACAATTGATCCACCAGTTTTAGTAACAAGGCTATTTTAGGGCAGTCAAATAAACAGTGAGGCAGTGATCCATCTCCTCCACATACTCTACAGTGAGGAGATGCTGTGGAGTCTATATATGCAGGCTGTCTTGGATGGATTATACCATGATGAAAAAGTTAGAAGGAGATATCTGAATCCTTTTTTATTGAAAGAATGCTATACAGAAGTTGGGAGTTAAGAACTCTCTTATTAGTGAACTACCTGGTGTTCGACCACTTGAGTTTCCAGTCATTTACATCAGATATCTATTTATCAAAATCTAATAATGCTTGATAGAGATTGAATTTTTTCATCTCAGTAAAAAATTGAACTGATTTTTTTAAGGTAAATTTTTTCTGCAGATTGTGCCACACCATACAGATAGACTTGTTGAATGATGGTCAGTCTGTAGGATAGGGTGGGCTAGTGAGCAAGGAAAGGATATCTCTGCTTGGGTGGTGTATATTATTGGGGTTCAGGACACTTAGAAGTGGGAATTTTCCTGGATTGTTGGGATTGGTTTCGATAGTTTCTGAATGGTTGGGAGGCAAAATAATTTTATTTTTGAAGGGTTATTGACTAGGTCTAGTCTAATGTGTATTACTGGCCTGCTGAGTGCAGCCGCAGATACCCAGTGCCTAGAGTTGGCCCAAACAGTTCATGAGTTTCCCTTGGAGATTATTTACGACATTCTCAGGTGGTTTGTTGTTTTTTAGAATGTGCCAAGGGTGGATGCAGCTAAGTTATTTACTATGATCACTCATCCTTTGACTAACAGATGAGTCTTGACTCTCATGCTCCATAGATTTAGTACCTTTTGTAAGTTACCAGCAATTTCTTTATTGTTTTCTTCCATTGCATTAGTTTCAGGTCCAATGCTAATGCCTAGGTACTTAAGGAAATCATTTCTCCACTGGATGCCAAGGGGAGAATCCAATCAATACTTCCAATTTCCTTCTCACATCCCGATGCTTTTCTCTAGATTGATTTTTGCACCTGAGATTTTGGATTAGATACGATTGGAAATCCACAGTAACTTCCAATGACTATTAAAAGATAATCGGTGTAGCCAGACACTATGTATTGAGGTGAGTCTCAAGAATGACAATCCACACACAAGTAGTTTGTTTTTCATCATTGCCAATAATAGTTTGATGCTCAAAAAGTATAGTAGCCATGGAATAGGTGAGCCTTGTCAGATTTCTTTCCTCATTTTGAAGGGTGTAAATAGTTTTCCAGGTGTCTTGATAATTAATTCTGCATCCAAATAAAGCATTTTATGTATTTGGTTACTAGCCATTTGGTTTCAACCTTTCCAACATCCCACCAGGAGAGCGAGTCCAAGTCATCTTCCTGAGATTTCCAAAAATTCCAGAAATGTTTAAAATACTTTTTGAAAGATTTGTCTTTTAGCAGGTATTTAGGGAAGATCCAATATGTGGTCCTTCTTCTTCTTTCTTTTAAGTTGATTCTTGTCAATACAGCAGAGTGGTCTGTGAAGCCACATATGATATCCATACTGTCAAGAAGATCACTTTCTTTTCCCTTATGTAGAAAAATGTGATCTATCGGAGAAGCTGTTATATGGTTTAGTTGTGATGCAAAGCATGTACTTTCAGTTTGACTTGGGTGTAGGTTCCTCCACGAGTCTATTAGTTAGTGTTGATGGCAAATGTAGGCCAGTCAGCTGGAAGTACATGTATTATGCTCTCTCTTTTATTGGCAGTCCAGAAGCGCATTTAGCATTGTAATCAAGTCCCCTCCAATAATGGGTATTACGCAAATCAAGGAGTTCAGGTTAGACAGAAAATTATTAAGTATCCTTGTGCATACTCTGGGTGATAAGGACAATAGATGTTGTACAAAATATATTTGTTTCCATTAAATGTAAATTTTAGGGTGGCAAGCTGGCCTGGTTCTATTTCCAACAAGGAGAATTCTATGAGAAAGGCAGCTTTTGACATGACAAACATAAGGCCGGAGCATCTGGCACTCCCAGGTGAGTGGAATATTAAGGAATTCTTCTTCCACTTTCTCCAATTGAGTGATTCGGGATTTTTGAAGCTTGTTTCCTGCATGAGAGCTAAATCAGGTTTGTATTTACAAAAAAAATCCAGTAGAACTTGATGATCTATTTTTGATGCAATCCCACCAATGTTTAACATTAAGAGTTTTAATTCCATCATAAACTAGGAAAGATTAATAATGCGACAAGTATTTAGTTCAAGCAGTGATGTGTTTTTCTGTATCGGAAATGAGATGGTCCATTCTATGAATCAGATTAGATTTTTCTGGATTTTCTTCCTTGAGGAAATTATTGTGTCTTTTTAACTGCTGGCCTAAGGCCAATAAGTCTTCCATGAACGATTGGCATATTTTTAACCAGTTCCATTTTTTTTGTAGGTATCTTTTAGAAGGTGGTTGAGTTGGGAGTGGTTCAACGGATCACTCTCACTAAAGGCATTTTTGGGCACTGTTGTGTGTCTCAGATTTGAACATTCAGAAATGTCGGATATTTTTTCAGATATTTCTTCAATCGAATTGTCTTTTTCTATGCTAGTTAGTTATTTTTCTTTGTATTTCCATGGAGCAAGGTGATATTTGAAGAGGTTTCCTCAGTCATACCCTCATTGAAAGCAAGCTTGTAATTTATGATTGCCAGATTGTGGAATGTATCAGTAACAATTTGCAGGTAATTGAGCAGGTTTTCTTCTATTGCCTCTTTGCACAACTTCCCTTGCCCTGGCATTGTTAACTTTTCAGGAGATGGGTCATTTAGCTGGTGAACATTCAGGTAATGGTGGGAAGAAAGGTTCTTTTGTTTGCTGGGTTGAATGTTTTGGAAGGTCGATTAGAGAGGATGTTGCTTCCTCATGTTTACCATACATATCCAAGCTTGTCACAATGTCGGCACTTCGGGTGGTATATTTGAAACGATTACTCTCATCAGTCTTACATGGATAGGACAGGTAGATATATGTTATCCATCTATGTCAATTAATCTTTCCAATACTAAATTTGCCCAAGAGGGGTCATTTAAGAAGATTAATATTGCTGATGGTATTCATTCTATTGACACAATATTTTGGGCAGAAATAAACACTGATACTGAAGTAAGATAAACAATTTGTGTGACTTTCTCTAGTGCTTTCAATAAAACTCCAGCTTTTTGTCCCCATCTTCTTCTCCCAGCTGAGGCAGAAGTCGGCAGAACCAACTGCTGTCATGGGAGGTGCTCCTGAGCCGGCACTGGGCAATGCAGCTTCGTTCGCCGGCATGGCAAAAAAGATGCCTTGTATGAAACAGAAGGCATGTCTGCTCACCAAGTTATATGTATATATATGGCTGTATGAGAAAGAAAATGAGTTTTGAATTTGCTAAGAAGAAGGCGCAGGGTGTGGAAGAGTATGAAAGTCTTCAGAAAGAGATTCTAAAAAGTAATATTGGGAGATAGGGGTTGTGAAAATAAAATTAATTGGCCAGCAATTTAAGCCACCCATGTGTCATAGCACCCAGCCATTTTCAAAATCAATTCCAGAAAATAGGAATATGAATAAAATTAATTGAAAACTGTGAATAATCCTTTTCTATAAATCCCTGCAAAAAGTATATTATCTATTAAAACTTGCAGGAATTTTTTATATTTTACAATAAACAGGATGTAAAAGAGTACTTGAAAAGTCAATAAACATAAAACTTTGTATTTGAACGTCATAAATTACAAGTAATGAGAAAATAATAGCATGAAAATGAAGTCATCATCAAGTATATAGCACAAGCACAATATCAACAAAATTTTAGAATACTCACTTCTGGTGAGCATTATCAGTCAAGACCATGACACTGTTTTCTCCTTGAAGTTGAAGTCTTGGCCTGTTATTGACTACGTCTGCAACACCCAACTGGTTACTTTCAGTCACAGACATGTTTGGAATACCTAGGTTTTGATCAGTCACATTTTCTGTTAGAGTTGGAATACTAGACATATTTTCAGGTTCATTTGAGTTTGAAATGCTCTGCATTACAATATTGAAGGCTAGTTCTGGGGAGACTGAGTGAGGCCTACTTTCAAATTGATTGAAATTTCTTGCACGACGTGCAACCTGCTGGCATTGTGGCAAATGAACTGGTTCATTGTACACATTTGAGACTGTCACATTTGCTTCCAAGGTTTGCAGCTCATTATTCTCCACAACCAAATCTGTAATGAAAAATCCAGACAAAAAATGTTATAGATATATTTGCAACATTTCAAGTTAAAGCATTTATTTATATTGCAACCATTCTTCTTGAATTACCTAATTACCTTAAATATCCCACAGTATAATGTGTAAAATGGTAAATAGACATATATTCCTAAAAAAATACCTATTAATAATAATTTTCATATAACAGGACATTCACTTTTTATCCCCTCCATTCAACAACTTCACTGAAGAAAAATAAAACATAAAGGTAGCAATCTGCCTTATAAAACACAGCTCAAATCATTTCTTAAGACAATCGAATTCACTTTTACATGCCTCCATTGTGTCATGGAGGATATAACGTAGGGTATTTTACTCAAGTGCATGAATAATTTTCACTTTTTAAGCATAGACTGAGAAATTTATTAATAATTCTACCAAAATTTGTAAACAGCATATCCAGTTCCCTGAATGCTTAACAGATTGACTTTCTTGGCATTCCTTGAAAGGCTTCCTGGACATCCTTTAACTTCTCATTTGACACTGGTTGACAACTACCTTTGGATTGTTAAGGCTTCTCTTTGTCAGTAACTTTTAATATTTGATTATCTCCCTGTTCTGTACATAATTTCCTTTTATTTGCCTGAAGTTACATTTTAACGACTTAGATTCAGCATATGACCAAAATCGGAGCTTTATTTGGTGGGATGCCATTTTGCAGTCTTGAGACTCCTCAACCAGTCCAACATGACCAGCAGTCATTGCAAATTTTAA
This sequence comes from Tanypteryx hageni, assembly GCA_028673005.1. Lineage (NCBI taxonomy): Eukaryota > Metazoa > Arthropoda > Insecta > Odonata > Petaluridae > Tanypteryx > Tanypteryx hageni. Next base: position 629,415 of record JAJPWW010000323.1, on the reverse strand, counting down.
AAAATAAAAGGTTTAAGTTGTTTTATGTTTTATGCAATCCCTTTTATGTATTGTTGTTTTTCTTTGGTGGCCATAAGTTGGAGAGGTTAAAAAAGAAAATCCTGTGTTTTTTTAAGGCTTACTTTATTGACCTGAAAGGAAGATGAGGTGTTTTTCCAAAACGTTTGGCACAATAATTATGGGAAAAATTTTGAATCGAGAAAAATGTATGCTGTGATCGGGAATCAAACCTGGGTCTGCTATTTGCCAGATGAATATTCTACCACTGAACTAGCATAGCAGATCAATTTTCTCATTTCTGTACCTGGATGTTTTCCTTATTAATATGTAATTTGACATTTGCAAAATGATATTTGCCAAGAGACTAGGAAAGCTTAGTTCACTTTAGGGAATCATTTGCACAATACATGTTCACCGAACGTCATCGTTCCATAATAACATTCAGTAGTTCTCCACTTCATTTGTGCATAATCAGCATATATTTTGAACACATGTATTCAGTATAGGTATAGTTCATTCATTCATTGAAAAGATTTTTTATTTAAAAGGAAGGTAAGACAAAATCACACTTAAAGATTTTATAGCATAAAACTATGAATGGGTAAATTCCAATGAATTATGCCATCATTTGTTTTTACATCTGTGGAATGATATTAACCAACAGACATGGAAGGTTCACTTTTGGGAATTATTCACGTAATAATTGTTCACTGAATGTCATTGTCCATAAAAATAACCTTTCCTATTAACATAACAATACTACTTCTCACTAAAATATACAATTAAAAATTCCATTGTTCTTGCAAAAGTATTAAATTTAAATTCTAACCCTAATAATACTAAACTAGTTCCCTTTAACATCTGCAATCTCTTCACTGGTCTCCACCAGTGAGGCTTTAAGTCTCACAAAGGATATTTTAATCAATAGAGAGATTGAGTCTTGCACTATTGCTGAATTATTTAATTTATTGAAAGTTTGCACAAATCAAAATTATTTTCTCTTCAATGGCAAAGTTTTTAGACAAACCAAAGGACTTTCTATGGGTTCCCCCTCTCACCCCTCTCAGTGGACATATTTATGAATGACTTGGAAATGTTTATAGTTCTGATTTTATATTGCTTAACAATGTACAAGGCTGGTATAGATATGTGGAAGACATTTTGGGTATCTGGTCGGGAACAGATCACCAATTAACTTCATTTTTATCTCACCTAAATCAGTTGGAAATTATAATCCATGATGTTATGGACAATGTTGAACTTACTAATAAATGTTTTTTCTAATCACTCTCCATTGTTCTCTTTGCTGCTTTCCACAACTAATTAAATTAATACCTTTTTAATTTGTAATTTTAATTCCTTTTTGTAACTTCTGTTAATTACTTCTATTTTCAAATTACAAACTTGGCTCGCTTTACTGTTATGCATAACCATTTGAATTAATGTCATATCACCTTGTTATTTCTATTTTTTGATTGTTTTAAAATTATCTCATTACTGATGATATGTTTTCCCTCCTGTCTATTATTCGTTAAACCCTCCTACCCTACCCCCTCCTATCTCTGTATATATAGAACCCACTGCTAAGCTTTCATCATCTGATGATGCTATAACAGGCGAAACCGATAACTATTTTTTTTCATCATTCATGATGGCAGATGCTATAGAGGCCGGGGAATGTGCTTCTTGTAAAAACCATATATTAAAAGGAAATTCGAGTCTTAGTTGCGTAATGTGCAGCTCAATTTCTCACCTAAATTGCTCTGATATTTTGGAAGTAGAATTTCACATAATATGTGCAAATAGATTGATTGCATGGCTATGTAAATCATGTACCTCGATCAATCAGGAGAACAAAACAACCAAACAGAATACAACGGATAAAATCCTTGAAATTATGAAGGATTTAAAGCTATGTATTGGAAAGTTAGAAGTGAAATGAGAACCTTATAGGAATTGTATAGATAAATTGCATGGTGTTCTCATTGATAGCCAAATTTCGAGATCAAAAACTCACTCCGACACTGGTAAAGCAAATCGGGAATTGGTGATTAAAATGGGATGCCTGTATTTTAAATTGCACCACATCATATAAGCCTGAAAGTTACCTCACGATTGATGAACAGTAGGGTGTCCCTAAATTTTAAAACTGAGAAAACTAACTTGCTCAAAATATTAAAATATGCTTTGTGGTTAGAAAACGCTTCTGTTTGAAGCGTTTTGAAGTAGGAAATTTTTTAGAGGTGTCTCATTGGGCCTAAATGCAGTAAGATTGAACCATTCACTATTTGGGTTAGAAATACCTGTGTCATGATAAATCGGTCGAGTTACAGCCCATATGGGCAAAAATTTCAACCGTTTTTACGTATCTCTAACAGTTTCGGCGGAAATATCCATTAAAAGCGCGCGTCCGAGCGCCGTGGCCGGGTGGCGCCGGCACGAGCAGCGGCTGCTGAGGTGTGGGAGGGGAGCGGCATGCAGGCTGCGTGCCGCAGGAGGCGATGGGAAAGGGGGGGAGACACAAAACAGTATTGGATAATTTCAGCAAGGCAATTGAAGCTTTATTCGTTATTTTTTTAAACAGGTCGCCTGCTTCTATTGCCTCGCTGAAATTATCCAATACAGTTTTGCATCTCCTTCCCTTTCCCATCGCATCCCTTGACCGATTTACCATGACACAGGTATTTCTAACCCAAAAAGTGAAGTGTTTAGTCTTACTGCATTAAGGCCCAATGAGAGACCTCTAAAAAATTTCCTACTTCAAAACGCTTCAAACAAAACCGTTTTCTAACCACAAAGCATATTTGAATATTTTGAGCAAGTTACTTTTCTCAGTTTTAAAATTTAAGGGACACCCTAATGAACAGCTTGTTTACTTTTGTGGATGGAGTTCTTTTAAAATGTACATCCCAAATAAGCTCAAGAAATACGGGATAAAGTTAGTAATGGCATGTGATGTGAAGACCAAATATATTTGCAATACTATTCCTTACATAGGAAAAGATACTTGGAAATTATTTCATGAAGGAACTTACAAGGCCTTTTTATGGTTCAAACCGAAATATAACTGTAGATAATTGGTTCACATCAATATTATTGGCATTAGATCTGGTTAAACCTCCATACAACATCACAATTGTAGGACCACTCCAAAAAAATAAATGCGAGATTACACCTGAAATGTTATCTACAAACAAAAGAAAAATTTCAATTTCTATATTGTTTTGACAGAGAGATGACATTATTATTATAGAAAACAAAAGCGAATAAGATGGTTCTTCTTTTGTCTACCTTGCACGATAAACCAAGTATTAATGCCACACAAAAAGCAAACATGATTGAAGTTTACAACAGTACAAAAGGAGCAATATATACAATGGACCAAATGTGCAGCACAATGTCATGTAGCCAAAAAACATGACGGTGGCCTTTGTGCATCATTTTTGGAATGCTAAACATTTGCTCTTCTAACTCTTGGATTATTTACTGTCACAATAATAACAGAATAAAAAGAAAACCTCTGGCTAGAAAGAAATATATTAAGCAATTGAGATCTGAACTCATGAAACCATGGTTGGAGGAACGGTCAAAATGTCCAAGTTTGCAACACCTAATCCATCAAGCTATAAGCAACATTCTGGAAGTAGATATGCAACCTGAAAGAGAGATCCATCAACAGCCTAAAAGAACATTGTGTTCAACGTGCCCTCCCAAGAAGAGGCAGATGATGCAATTGTATTGCATCCACTGCCATAGAGCAATATATGATTCAAATTGATGCATTGACTGCAATGAATAAATTTTTAATCTTTTTTTACATTATTATGATTTTCATGCTGTGTTGAAACCTGTAAGGACTTTGTGAAACAAAATAAATGTAAAATGGATTTAGAAGTGTTTTTTGGCATTTTGAAATTTATGATGATCTAGTATTTGTGCAATTCCCGGAGAGGTCTCATAGCCGACAGTTAAGATTGATGCCTATATTTCATCCCATGCGAATCCCTATTCGACGTCCAGCAGTATTCACCTAACATATTGAGGTACCACTTGCCCTGGTATTGCTTCTCTATCATGAATATTTCTTAATGAAAGTGTTCCCCATACTCATCACTAACAGTACCCAAGTTCAGCCGGAAGAAGTGGAGATGTGAGTCCAGAAAATGAATTTTCAGTTACAGGTTACATCCCATATTTTTTTAGGCAGTGAGGTCTTGAACTAGTGGCTCATAATTTTCTATTTTGAAGATTCCAAGAATATTTGTGATTACACCTTTAAATGCACTATTTAGTCTATGTGGATTTTTGTGAACAGAGGGAGAGGGGGGTAAACAGTTAAAAAACTGCAGACACCATTGATGATTGTCCTCTTAGGAAAAATACACCATTTTACCTGTTTTGTAAAAATCTAAACTCACATGTCATTCAAAAACGGTGAGTGATAGAAACATTGTTTTCGGTTTTTTAATCACCATAAAAACATAACATACATAAGGGGCCATCCTTAAATGATGTCACGCTTAAGGGGGAGGGGGGGGGGGTCTGGGAATATGTGACATTTTGTGAAAAGGGGGGGGGGAGTATATGTAAAACAATGTGATGTCACATATAAGTAAAGATTTTTGCCAAGATCTTGTGCTTTATTTCCTTAATTTTCTTGAAGTGACATTCACTAACTTTTATTTATTCTCTGTTTAACTTGTCTTTCCTGCCACTGGCCCTCTGGTGGAAACTTGAAAATAACAGTTGAAAAATATAATGCAAAACTAAACCTCATAGAAAAACTCCAATAACTATTATAATAAGCTGTATACTTAATTATCAGCTTAAGTTGTTATTGTGTTGGTGTTCTAGTAGTCCTCTATGTTCTAGTCTCCTTGACTGTTATTGTATCATATTCATTTACTGTAAAGTGGCTAAAACCAAGCCATGTGAATGTTATTTACTATTTTTAATTGCCTACCGTAAAAAGTCTTGGTAAGTTTTAGTCATGAAATGAAGTCATTCTTAATTATAATAGAACTAAAATAATAATCATTTATTAATTTTTCAAAGAGAATGTTTTGTAAACGTAATTTATACAAAAGATCTGATGCTTTCCTGGCGAATCGATGAGGTGAAGAGTTCCCGTGTTACCAGCCAGGTGAATATGTTGTCTACCGACGTTTCGGCACCTTCCTCAAGTGCCATCTTCAGGGGTCTCCTGAGTGCCGTATCAATCTTTCGTCCATGTATATATACTACTCCGGTATTGGAGGCTCGTTTCCCATTGGCTGTTGGGTCGGCCTATGGCATTCTGTGATTTTGGGAAGTATGTGATTCCACACCTTGCTAAGTGGGACACGGACACGGGATTACCAGTCAGCAAGGTGTGGAATCCCATACTCCCCAAAATCACGGAACGCCATAGGCCGACCCAACAGCCAATGGGAAACGAGCCTCCAATACCGGAGTAGTATATATACATGGATGAAAGATTGGTTAGGCACTCAGGAGACCCCTGAAGATGGCACTTGAGGAATGTGCCGAAACGTCGGTAGACAACATATTCACCTGGTTGGAAACCCGGGAACTCTTCACCTCATTATTTATGCAATAATTTTTCTAAAATAATGCTTTTAGTTAGTTTTTGTTTTTGGACAAGAAAAAAAATATTTTAGAGAACTCGCTATTAAAATATTGGCAAGTCATCAGTATATACATATTAGTTTATAATTTAAAATTAAATATTTATTTTTGTATTTCAGAATGTATTTAAAAAACTGCTGTTTTATTCAAATACAAGAATATTTTTAACAAGAAAATCAGGTATATATACTTGCATGTACTAAATGATACCTGAATTTTTTTTAGTCAAATAATATAATATGTGAATGGATCTAGTATTTAAATCATACTTTTCATTGGAATTAAAATAAGAAAAATAATAAGAGCTTCTTCTTTTTAAGGCTTTCAAATATTATGGACTTGAATTGTACAATATATATATTTATGTAAATATAAAATAATTATCCTCTTATTTACAGAATGGATAAAGGTGAACTATTTCAATCATTATTTAAGTCATACTTAAAGGCAAAACCATCAAAGAAACCAAAAGATGTGCAGCAAGAAACTGTAAAAATTTGGAATCGTATTAAAAAAATGCAGAATTTACCATCAATAGTGACCTCCATCATTAAAGAAAATGAAGCTTTAGCAGTGAAAAATAAAGGAACTTTATTATGCTTTTTGGAAAAACAATCAAGAGTATCAAATATCACTACTTTGGAGAAAAAAGTTCAAAGTGTAGTTCTTGAGAAATCAACTAGTATTCTTGAATAACAATCTTCTACATCTGGCATTGTAGATATTGTCAATAAACCAAAAACAAAAGTACAAGATGAATTAAGAAAAAAATAGATATAATAAACAGTGATTTAGTAGGATTTTATAAAACAAAGCGTTGTGGACAACTTACTAATGAACAACTCGAAAAACTCAAAGAAAACGAGAAAAAGAAAAGAGAACTCGAAAGAGGGCTTAAAATAAAAACATCTGACCAACAACGACAGAAAAAATCAAGAGATGAAAGAAAAAGAAAACTAGAAGAAATTTGTGAAAAGAATCCAAAAACTAAAGAAGTTTTAAAGAAGAGAGATACAGTAGGTAGACCAAGAGTTGAACTGGATCAGCCAGAGTTGTTTAAAGCTATTATTAATATAGTTAATAATGGTTCTGCATCACATGAACGACGAAATGAAGATTCTTTGAGAGGTATCAAAACTTTAGATGAGCTTACTGAAGAATTAAATAAGATCGGCTATAATATAAGTCGAAATGGCGTTTTTGTTCGCTTACTTCCTAAATGCAGTTCATCTTTAGAAGGGAAACAGCATGTTATCACTGTCCCAGTCAAGCTCATGAAAGCTCAAAATGATGCACACTTCCAACATGTTGATGGGCAATTTTGCAGAGTAACTATTAATCATTTGGAAGAAATTGCTTCAATTCTTGGACCAAATGAAGTATGCTTCTTGAGCCAAAATGATATGGCTCGAGGGCCACTTAGCTTAACAGCAGCAAAGGAGCAATCTCCATTGGTCATGCATGTTCAGTATCAAGTAAGTTTACCTGATCATGATTGGGTTTTAGCTGCCAGACATAAGTTGATACCTTCAGTTTATGCTGGAATTGAAATTTAAAAAATGGAAATGGTGATCCAACTGCAGTAGGATATTCAGGCCCAACCTTTATAGCTATCAGATCCGGTAAGCACTCTTCTTCAACAGCATTTTCACATGCATTTGACTTTGAAATACTTTTGAAGTTACCCGAATTTGAAAGTATCACAAGGTTTCAGAACGAAGTAAAACCGGTGGTAATTTTTACTGTGGATGGTGGCCCTGATGAGAATCCTTGATACCAGAAGGTAATTGATGCTGGAATCAATCATTTTTTAAAATATAATTTGGATGACCTTTTTATTGCAACCAATGCACCTGGCAGGAGTTCTTTCAATCGTGTTGAGAGAAGGATGGCACCTTTAAGTAAGGAACTGTCTGGAATTATTTTTCCTCATGAGCATTACGGAAGCCATCTTGATTCACAAGGCAAAACGATTAATGATGACCTTGAAAAAGGAAACTTTGAATATCGTGGCAATACATTTGCAGAAATATGGGGGCAAATGGTAATTGATGGAATTCTAACTGTAGCCAAATATATAAGTCCAGAAAGTTCAGAGATTAATCCTGAAAATTTGTTGACAGCAGATGCTGTTTTGTCATCAAAGCACTTGAGGACTGGCCAATATTTTACATAGATTGTGAAGTGCAGAGACACAAACTGTTGTTCAGCACCTCGAAGCTCAATTTTCAGTATTTTAAGGGAACTATTCCTACCTCCAACGATTCCAATCAAACAGACAAATGAAGGTTTAATAGCTCCATTGTCAACAGATGAGCAAGGTCTTAATTTGAAGTATCCATCTGTTTTCATTGCAGGTAGTATTGATTTGGAAGAAATATTACCAAGATCTGCCAAAAGTTTCAAAATTATGCCATATGACCTATACTGCCCATCTATTCAAAAGGAATTAAGAAATCGAATATGCAATACCTGCAATCTGTATTTTGCTTCAAATGTCATGTTACAGAAACACTATATGATACATAAGCAGACAGAGACCATGCCACAAATTCAGGAAAGAACTAGGCCAATTCGTATTGCTGCTACACGACAGCGTGAAATGATGGCTATTATAACAAACCAGGAAAATGTTGAATATGCAGAATGGATTGATGAAGAAAATTTGGATTTGAATGAAATAAAATATAATACAGATGATAGAGATTCAAATAATATGCATATTTGTAGTATGGATGAGATTTTCCGAACACCATGGAAAGAATTTAAATTTCAAAGTTGTTCACATTTTTATTTTGTTTATATCCATTTTTTAAATTTATATTAATTTTTATTGCTTTTAATGAATGTATTCCATAGTTAGTGAAGTTACAAAAATAGAGATAGGTTAATCTGGAAGTTATAAAAGCATAAATTTCGTACATTGTTGGAGTTGCCAGATATTGTTTAAAGAGCACATACATGTAATTATTATATTAATTAGTATTGTATTTGCATACAATGAAATATCTGCTGCATTTAAGTATTTCATTATCTATAATATGTACTTATAAAAAGCAATAATTTTATTTGAATATATTGAATTTCTTTCATGTAATAACAAATGAAACATTGTACAAATTATGTTTGGACATATCATTAATTTTATATAGCCAATATGACTAAATTAAAAAGGACAAGGTTTTGTGACATGAGAGGGGGGGGGTGAAGCCGAATGTGACACTTTGTGACAGAGGGGGGAGGGGGGGTCCAAAAATCCCAAAAATGCTGTGACATCATTTAAGGATGACCCCTAACACCTAAAAATGCCTTTGTGACCAAAACTTTGTTGAACAGTGGTATTAAGGCAAATATTTCAAAAAAATTTGATGTGGCCAACATGACTTTCTGCATAGCTGTAATGTTTCTAAAAATTCCAAATAGGTTAAATGATAATAAATATTTGAAGGAACTGAGAAAAATTCAAAAGACATTACATAGGACAGAAATAAACTGAAACTGCAGCCTTCTGATATTGAATATAGCTCAAAGCTCTAATGATTAAGAAAATAAAATGGAACGTAAAGTGGTTACAATATTTGCCTTTAGGTGGTGTGGCGGTGGCAGCTAAATAATTTAGTTTTTAAAATATCTCTTCAACAATGCATTATATGGGAAAATGTTTTGAATATACATTGGAGAAAATTAAATTTCCTACAACTTTTATTCCAGTATGTTTTTACATTTATCAAATATTAAAGCAAATATTTCAAAAAGAATTTAAACCCAAACCATGTCAACACACTAAAATAGTAATAGAATTTTTATCTTTTAACATGTTTTCAAAATTTTTGAAATATTTTACTCACCAGATATCTTTATACTTCATTTTTGAGTGACAGTCACTGAAACATGTCACCTTATGCAAAGCAACTTTGCATAATGAACAGATAAAGCGAGTCTCCTTTCTCAATTTTCTAGCTACAAACATTGAATATCCTTTAGGGATATTTCTTATTTACCTTCCCCACTCTCTACTCTAAAGTATGCTTCTGCATATCTACAGAAAGTCTATCTGGATGGCTCTTCTGATGCGCTCGCTAAGTCGGCTCCCCACTCTCACAATCAGTGTCGTCATCGCTGGAAGATGCATCTCTCTCTGCCCCACTCTTAGCCCTAGTTCAACTACAAATTTTTTGAAGCTGAGGTTGCATGAAAGATTCAAGGTTTAATAAAGTCTAAATGAATTAAATAGTGCGCTGCACCATGAAAACTATTCTAATACTTGGATTGAAACTCTCAATGAAGAATGAACTTCAAGCAAAAGGGATGAAAAGTCAAATAACCAAGAAGAGACTAGTTTGAACCAGCGATCAGAAACAGTGGTTGGAAACACAGATGGCCCTCAACCAGATGAGTCATGCCCATGTTATCTTATCCTTTTTTCTAAGGTCATTGTAGAAAGCATTCAGTTCCTTATAGTTTATCGGATTCCTTTTGGATAACCCAGCCCCACTTGTTAATGAAAAGAATTAATGACAAGACATGGCCTGCTAAAAACCTAGCTGATAGTAAGTTGAAGAGTCATGCCTGTGCATGGGAAACACTAACTGATGACAGATACATTATCAATTTGAATCTATGAATCTGCGCTTAGGAATAGGAAGTGTTCCTTGTGCCTAATAATACGCATTGAGTAAGAAGCATTCATAAGGAAGTTTTTGTTCCTTGCCAGCTAAATTTTATGCTTCTCAAGTTTGGAATAATATAATCATTCATTATTATTTTTTTTTAATTAATTTATGTCCACACACATTCACTGAGTAGATATTGTGATCAAATTTCCAAAAGAGTTATGACAAAATCAGTAAAATGTAAATGTTTAAGATGTGAAAAACTTTGAAATAGAAAATTAAATGTTAGTATATATATTTGTTTTATGGCAAAAACATTAGTAAATATATATAATTGACCGAGAAAAATATTTTAGATATAATGTAAATAAAAAAAGTGATTTAATTTGCATGTGGTGAAAAATGGAAATCTCCATGACCGGTTGTCTACATTCGGCTAAGAATACATGGAGATCTCCATGATCAGTCTTGAATGTGTTAACAAAAATGTCAAATATAAAATATGGTTTTGATCTGATTAATAGTTTTTGAGTTAGAGCACCCACAAAATCCTGGTCACAGACACACACACAAACACTTATACAAATATAGATACAAACACAGATACATACACAGACACAAACATGCACATCGGGGATGTATGGACCATAACCTACAGTGGAAGCCCTAATTCAACAGCTTTTTCAGCATTCCATTCAGTGTTTGGAGTGGGCAATGAATTACCAAGCAGTTTGAAGACATTATTCGGTGTATGAGTGAACAATGACACTCCAAGCAGCTTGAAGACATTATCGTACAGTGGAGTCTCCATTTAACATTTGCCTGGAGGTCAAGTTTTTTGTGATTTAATTAATATCATATTATTATTAATTGTAACAGAAATATTACGAGTACAGATTAATTAAAAGGTAACCTTCCTATCAAGTTACAGGCTTTTTATATGGAATATAGAAGTGTAAAAGTGTACTCCATGACGGAGTACACAGTTTCCAAATGCGTTCTTTGAGATCGACAAATTTTAGTAAAATTCCAATACCATTCCATACCATATTTCATCAAAATCCTGCAGTTCCCGAGTTGAAACATACATTGTAAGCTACATGTAGTTCTTCATGTAAAGTGGCCATAATTATCGTCAGATATTAACCAAAATCAGACTATGTTGAAAAATTTTAGTAAAACTTCCCAACACCAAATTTCATCAAAATACATCCAGCAGTTTACCAGTTGAAAAAATATATGTAGATCTTTATGTAAAGCAGTGGTTATAGTAGTTCGATTTTAAAACATCAACATTTAAAACATCTCAATGCCAAATTTCAGTGGTTCCCGAGTTGGAACAAGTACATTGTAAGCTACATGAAGGTCTTCATCTAAATTGGTCATTACTGTAACCTGATTTTAACCAAAATTGGAATCGGCTGACAAATTTTAGTAAAACTCCTCAATACCAAATTTAATTAAAATAGCTCCAGAGGTTCATGAGTTGTAAAATGTAAAATTAATATTTTTTTTGAATGAACAAAAGTACATCAAAAATTGTAAAAATATGTAAACATGCGAATTTCCTTTTCTTTAATTTATCGAAATCCTTACGTTTTATGGGAAAAGTTATTTGACAAAAAATGTGTATTTAATTATTTTATTGAACTTTTGTTCACTCAGATGAGTATTTAACAAGATGCTTGTGAAATACGTTGTATGATCTAATTTTAACCAAAATTGGAGTCAGTCAACAAATTTTAGCAAAAAATCCATGTCCATGTAATGACATCACTGCAACTTTTGTAACGTATGTAACAGATGATTTAAGGGCTAAAGGTTGGTTAATGTTAGAACGGCTGGACCTCACGTCCACCCTATAATGGCTGATGGCACAAAAATTTCCCATATTGAATTATGAGGGTTTTGTATGTTAATATCAGCATGAGAAGCTTTTTTTTAAACAAACGAATGAATCATATGTTGATACAAGTATATATTATTTTTCTTAAAATTTAACATGTTTTAGAAAATTAAGTTCTTTTCATTTGAAAGCCACATACAACAAACTTTGGTAATCAGGAGATCACCAAACAGGTAGGTACAGTCACTATATGAAAGAAAGAACAAGTATAATCAATTACAGAAATTTAAACTCCTTTCTCATAATCACTCATATTTTGCTAAGTACAAAAGTTCACTTCCTTTTTCATCATTTATACAGATAAGTCAACAAAATAAATTGAAAAATATTTCCTCTGTTGATTCATCAACAGGTTATTAGGTATACTATACTAATAAGTATGAGAAAATGTAAAAGAGACAATCATGGTTTTTCAATCACAATCATTTGTTCATACAGTCTACAAAAACCAAGGTCTTTCTTTCCTTTCCAATGCACTTCTTGCATAATATCATTCTGCATACAATATATTTATTCACACTCTTCCCTTATTTGCAGTTTTTTGAATCTGGCAACATCGTCGATTGCTCTCTGTTTCAGGATCTGCAGGTTGCCCTTTGGCATGAGTGTCAGCAATTTGAGCAGGTGTGTTTGATGCCCTGCTCTCCACATTATCTGTACTTAATTCTTCAGCCAATTTCAACAAGAAGTCTTGCTGTGAGATTTTGATTTTGGTAATATCCTTATACAATACCCATGCGTTTATACCAGCTAGGTCAAGGATAATGTAAAATGTGTGTACAGGCCACCTCCGGGATGCTGCCTTGATTACTTATGAGCCATTTGGTCTACATGTAAATCCTGTACTTAGTTTTGTTGTTAAAGGATAGTTTCTTGATTTTTCTTGGCATCTGTCCCTTGCACTTCTGGGTGTACAGTGCTTAAAATAATGGGATTCTTATTTATTTTACCTTGGTAAACCGTGAGTGAAGCATCTCCTTTTTCAGTACCTGGATGTCATACAAAGCTCTATGTGACTTTTTCACAGCCAAGAGGATTTCTCTAATTGAACCAAGCAACCTAATGGATTTACACATTAGATTATCATGCAAAGCCTTAGAAGTGAAGAATTGTCACACGTAAAATTTCTTCCCTTGTTCAGGAATGGTTCCATCAGTTTCAAGACTATTTACTGAGAAAGGCATTGATCATTTGGTCAGAGTTCATCTCTGTCAAGATAATGGAATGCATTTGGTATATATTTTGTTACTTTGTCTACAGCAACTCAGAACTTCTGCCCATACTTATTGGGCTTGGAAGGCATGAACTGAATGAATCTGCATCTAGCTTTGGTAGAAAAGAGATATTTGTCTACAGATATGTAAGTCCCATGTCTGTTACAAGTCTGAGAGTTTTAAATGAACATATTCAAAACTTCTGAAATAATGGCATAACTGTCAGTTTTTAAGTTCTCAGACCTGGTGGACATGACATCAAATTTGAGTATTTCCTGGAAACAATTCCTTAAGATGACCTAATTACATAATAGCAGTCCCCATTTTCCGACCAGAGAGAGTTTGGGAAGGGGACATCAGTGTCATAGCTCCACTCAACAGTGAACTCAGAAAGGCCTATGTCCCATCAGCTGTTCTAAGGTAAAATGTATATCACATCTCAACCAAAGTAGTGGGGAGGATGAAACTTTCTTGATGCATAACTAGATTAATATCATGAAAAGTCATGAAGACTCATCATGCTCCAAAAAAATTGTCAGTTGGATAGCGATCTGAACTTTAAAATGGGACAAAAATGTCCCATCGGTCATTCTAGTTAAGAAAACATGGCACAAAAATACTGAGTTCATTTAATGTAACAATGCTGGTATATGTTGCGTTGTTGATGGATAGTGTGAATTATTGCATTACAACTTCACTAAATAACATATTTTTGTGTCACATAATGTAAATGCACCTTAAATCGAGCCAATGCCCATCTAGAGAAAAGAATTTTGTCCCTTAAATGCAGGAAATTCACAAAATCGAGACACACTAAATTAGATAATATAATACATTATTTATATGGAGCTTTGGTCGGGGCCACAAAAATACAAACTGAAATGCGGGAAAATCTTAAATGGAGAAACCTTAAATTGGGATTCCACTGCAATTATATCTGCTGTAATATAACTGACTTTGACCAAGAGACAAGTTTCCATCTCAAATTGTCTACCATATGGTTAAATTTGTATTTGCTTATTGTATTAATTATGTAAAATTTTGTTATACTGAAAATAGTGTATAGTTCTAATTCCATAAGACCCTTAGATATAGCGTATCAGTTGGATTTTGTTGCACCAAAAATTACGGTTTGCTGCACCCATTTTAAGGAATCATATACATGTGAACAAATGAATTTAATACAGTAGAGCAAAGTTTTTTCTCCAAATGAGGAATCATTGTAACATGGCAGGACTCTGAAAAGTGTGAGACCTTAATTTATAAAAGATGCATCTTAAGAACTTATGGTCGCATTACAAATCAACATTTGTATGTCAATAGAGCCTTGGACTATATCTATAACTTACGTTCACTATTCTCAGTTTCTGAGTAATTTTTCATTTTAATAAGACTTTCTTTATCCATTGATTTATGGGGATATTTTTCTTTCCTATCAATCATCATCTTATGCTCCATTAACTCAACATTACGTTCCATATCCAGGAATCCCTCCAAAGCACTATAAACAACTGTAAAATAACAGAAATCACATAACATGCTAAGTATGAATGAAAATACTACAAAATGATAAGGCCAACAGTTTCATTAGTATTCCAGAGTTATTCATTACAAGTCTCTCACAAAAGCAAAAACAGAAACTTTATTTTATAAATATGCTTAAAATAAAAATGAAATAAAAGGAGCACAAATTGTTTGATAAGTTTAAGACAATTCTTCTACAGTTTTAAATTCATTCAAAAAATCAATGTTAAGGGCTAAATTACACAAAAAATTATTCCATTGTTAAATGTAAAAATAAGTAAAAATTCAAGAAAAATTAATGAGCTGCATACTTGTGACACAGTCTGCGGCACTTTCACCATCTAAGAGTTTGCTCTCTAAGTCCCACCAATACATCGTCGAAATAATGCTTAACAATGCAGCAGGGCTAGGTTCAAAAAGATAGCCCTCTTGATCCTGAAGGAGAAATGGCTCATATAACTCCTCCACAATTAATTAAAAATAACAAATAACTTGTCCAATATCCAAAATCCTTACTCTAATATCCCTTATTCCTTGCTGAAGTGTCTCACCCATTGACAATGACAAACCATGATCAGGCTGGAGGCTGAAATCATACAAATAATTCATGGAGAAAACTTGATATTCAAATGGGGATTAATATCATTTCCCATTTAATAATATATAAGGATATACACCATACATAATCAAATGTAAGCAGATTCCAATTATAAGCCAACCTCCACTTTTTACAAGGGCACACAAGGAAAATTTCTAGTATGGTGTACATACATTTTGATTTTTAGTGATCTTTTGCATAAAAAATACTAAAAATATAAATGCTACTCATTTTCTCTGCTCCATCATCTCACATTCGATTTGTCCATTCCATAGTGCCATTGTGCAGCAAGATTAGATGTTTCTTCCATAAATGCAATCTCTTTCCTCTTAAATTCTGCAGAATAATGTGTTCATCTCATAATGGGATTATTGTAAAGAACTCAAAATCTTGCCACACTGAAGGACTGGAATTCATACTTGCAAAGGCAAGAGGAAATGATGGTTGGCTTGGGGAATCCCAATATGGGCATGCTAGACACACTGAATCGACATAGTAAATAATGTGAATGTTTTGAAATAGTAAAATGAAACATTGCATACATATCTCGAGTACACAGCTTCTTACGCATATGAGTGCTATGTATTAAAAGGCCCCTTAACCCTTTTAGTGCCATGGGCCAATATATCAGCTTTGGCTTCTTGGGCAAAGAGTGCCACTGCCAATATATTGGCTCTGGTGCAGACTGAAACTGAACCAGTAATAACTCATAAGAATCATTACACACCTCACAAACAAATTTGTATTGATGTAACACTAGTCAGAACCAACAGTCACATGCAATTACTCCAATATCTCCGAAATAGACATCCCTGTATTAATTTTTTATTCGAAATTTATGGCTGGAGAGTTTGATTGAAAAATCTGAAGTTTATATTATTTTTTGTATTTCCATGTGATTTCTTCTTATGATATTCTCGAGTAATAAAGGTTTGATAATTTCTAAGTTCTAATTGTGCATATTGTATATAAGATGAAAATTATTTGTGACAAACATTTTTATTTATTTTTTTGCAATGTTCTATGCAATAACTTTTTATTGTTATTAAATAATTTAATATTTCATTTAAATAAAAATTATGTAATTATGAAAAATTACTATTTTTTTAATTTCTGCAAAAATCATCTTATAATCCTAAGAAATAATTTCGTTGTAATAGTATTCCTAAGGTAATACAAAATTCACAAATTGTCCATGGCACTTCTGGCTATACCCCTCAAGATTTGCATGACACTAAAAGGTTAACACTAGGAGTGCCAGAGCAGTCAATCAGACCATTTTTTACCTTCAAACAACCCCCCTGCTCAAATTAATAAGCACAGGAAGTTCTTATTTTATGACTTTTATTCCTTTATGAGTTTTACCCTCAAAAATTACATTTATGGCCTCACTCAATCGGTTTCTGAGATATTAACTTGTACACCTAAAAGCACCAAGTAGTCATTTTGATCACTGGTTTTACATTCTCAGATTAACATCCTGTTTTAAGTTCTCGTTCGAAGAAGTTTTTTATTTCCGATTATTGTAAATAGCCTTTATATGAAGGGTGAAAATTTTGCGCCTGTTTGCTTAACATTTGCACTTTAATTATGATACACTTTCTTGTAACCCCTTCTGCTTACACTTTGCATGAAAAAAACTGCTTATACCATAAGCGCCTCTGCTTCAAATCCGACAAAATGTGCTACCCTAGTTCACAAGTCACGATATGTTCTGTTCGTTACTGCCATCCACACATCTCCACATTTTATTTGTGCTGACAACTTGTGATATGTGGGAGCAGCTGCTTGGCAGTGACAAGCAATGGCCTGACAAAGTGGTATTATTCCTGAAGAGATAGTTTAGGCATTGCAAGACCTGTCAGAAAATAAGTTTGATGTTGAAGGTCCTGAACCTGTTTCCTCTGATTCTGAAGATTTTCTAACCAGCAGTATTTCAAGTGAAAATTCTGATAGCAATAGTGACATGTTATACACCAATTCAAAGATAGAAGCTTCTCAACAGGATCTTATGCAGGATGAATCATTGCACATAATGAAACATGACTCTGGTAAGTTATCTTCCTATGTGGCTACCTATTCTCATGTTGTAGCAGTAGGCCTGCATCACAATTTTTATAATCGCGGGGATCTCATACAGTTTTGCACATAGCAATTGTTTCCACTGTAGTCATACCGATCATCTCCTTCATATAGATATCAGACAAGGCCTTAATCAAGGAGGAGGACATGGGTAAGGTGGAGGACAGGGAAGTGGATGAGTAGGAGAAAAATACCATGTTTTTCGACGGGGTAGAACAGGGACAACAGCCCTTGTAGTTCAAATGAGATTGTTGGGAAGGAATAACCAGACAGAGTGGATAGTGAAACCCAGTGGCATCAACATAACGGGTAGACTAGTGGGTAAAAATCTGTTTAGAGAAAACCTGGTACCATCACCACATGCCAAACGCAACTCGAGGAATGATAGCATGGCAAGCACATGGAGTAGGGCCGGTTTCAGTTGAAAATTAAGTGTGATGTAAAAATTTGCGACCCCTCTGTATATATAAGGTAGGAAATATTATAAGCTATATACATAAAAATGAAAATAAATTTATTTTGTACATTTTATTTTTTTAGAAAATATATTACACTACATACTTTTAGAAACAATAAATAAAACATTGAATGATCTAATGACAAATTTACTAATGAAAGTTAATGCCTCTATAAAGAATTAAAATTTCTTAATTTTGCCAATTTATGTTTATATTGTCAATCAGCATATTTGTATAATGCAGCTTTGCAATCCCTCTTATATGAAAAGGACTAGATTGTTTATTTTTTGGGCTTTTTTCTAGGCAAAATTATTGATCGATTGCTTGTTTATAAATTTTGACACAACTTCACTTTCTATAAAAATTATAGCAAAATTTTTTTTGTTTCATTTAAGAAATAAAAGTACAAAAAAATGCTTTTATCAATTTCAGCTTTGAAAAACTTCTTTCTGGTATTGAAATTTTTATGGGAATAGTAAGTAATATACCCAATGCTACCCATGTATTTGAAAATAAATCCTCAAAATTATTATATGATATAAATTTCAACAACTGGGTTGTTATTTTCTTTGGGTAGAATACTTTGCAACATGCTAAGTTCTTCTAAAAGTTCTTCACCATTCCTGCCTGATAAACTATCGCTTTTAAGGGATTTCTCCAAACCAAAACAAAATGTTTTCAAATCATCATATTTCTGATTTTTGACATTTTTTATATCATATAGAAATTTCTGCTACTTATTATGCTGATATTGCTGCTGAAATAAGACATTTAGCGAGAAAATTGCAGCATCTACAATCGGAAGGAAAAAAGTTGTACAGAAACTATCGTCTGGTTGTCTGGACACTTCTTCTTTTATCTCGTAGTCAAAAACAGATTTTCTTTGTCTAAAGTGCCGAACTTGTAATTTCCATTCATCTTCAGGGATATACAATTTTTCTGCATTAGTTTTTGCTTTTAATTCGGCTGCCAAAAATCCTTTTTACCAATATGCTGCCAAAAACTTGGACAGTATTTATCAGTATGATAGTGGTAGCTCTATTGGCTGAAAAATACTGTATTTGTTTACTCATAATATTTATCTTAATTAGAATATAATACCAAATAATAATGGAAAGCATAAATTTCCAACTGTCCACAGATTGAATTAAACTTAATGCCTCAGATCTCACTTGTTCTTCCATAGCTTCATCTTCTGTAAAATCAATCAATGCATCCCTTACAGGTTTATATTGATACTGATAAATCTTAATAGCATCTATTCGGGCTACTTATCCAATTCCTGACAAAGGTTTATCGTTAATTGATGATTTTGAATCCTATTTAGAAAAATTTCCTAACAGCTTACAGACCCAGAAAATAAAACATATATTCATTGTATTGTTTCAAACATTTACTGTATTGACTGCAGACTTTTTGGCATCAGTTAGTGCCAGGTTAAGTAAATGACAGCCTCATGGAACATAGACAGCTAATGGGTTCAAGTTTTGTATATGCTGCTGTAAACCTGAATATACACTTTTCATGTTCACATTATTGACATATACCTGACCTCAACCATATTGAATTTCTAAGCCATTATGTTCAAGTTCCCCTAAGAAACATCTACCAAGACATTTACCCGTACTTTTGTGAATATGTAATAACCGTGAAACATTCTTTCATTTTTGGAATACAGCCATGAATTTCTAGAATTCTAAAATCACAGCTAATTCTTCTTTTCTGCTCGAATCAGGAGTGCAATCCATTATAACAGAATAGCATTTAGCCTTTTTAATTTTGCTGTAGCAGTACCTATTTGCATAATTAATTCATTTTGTATGCTCTTTCTCAGATAAATTAGGCATTTATTGCTGCTATTCAGTATTCGATTTACCTGTTCCTGCATCGGATCAAATTTTGAAATTAACTACACCAAACCTAAAGAGTTTCTATTTCCTTTTGTGCAAAGATGTTCATTAGTTTTGCAAAATGGTAAGCAGATTTCTGTGAGAAAATGAGCAATTGCTAGTAACCTTAGTACAACCAACTTCCAACATTTATTCTCATTGTTTGACATTTCAACATTTATTTTGTCAATCGTCTGTTTGTTTTTCAGTCTCATAAGCATTTCTCTCCAATTAGAGTAGTATCTCGTACTCAGAGGAATTTTCGTCTTTTTAATATCAAAGACATATTCGGCCAGTTTTTATTACCATTTTTATCTGTCATGCTATTGGATTTTTGGCAAAGCATTTTACAACAGAAACAATATACACTGTTGATGGAATAAAGCGATCTAAAGATCCTATGCAGACAGGCATAAGCTGTAATGTTGGGAATAATTTTGATACGAGAAAATAGTCTGCTATGACCGGGAATCAAACCCGGGTCTTCCACTTACCGGGTGGACATTCTACCACTGAACTATCTTAGCAGATCAATTTTCTCGTTTCTTAATGCGGATGTTTTCTTGGTTGGGACGGAACTAGCCAAGGTAGTATCAAACTGCCCCAACGGATGTCCTCATAGAGATACACAGAAGAAAACTCCTCCCTCTCAAATGGTGAGATTACCAAGCAAGAAATTGATAGAATAAAGCGATCTAAATATCCTATGCAGACAGGCATAAGCTGTAATGTTGGGAATAATTTTGTAATGAGAAAAAAGTCTGCTATGACCAGGAAACGATCCCGGGTCTTCCACTTACCGGGCGGATATTCTACCACTGAACTATCTTAGCAGATCAATTTTCTCGTTTCTTAACGCGGATGTTTTTGATGATGTTTTTTCTCATTTTAAAATTATTCCCAACATTACAGCTTATGCCTGTCTGCATAGGATCTTTAGATCGCTTTATTCCATCAATTTCTTGCTTGGCAATCTCACCATTTGAGAGGGAGGAGTTTTCTTTGGTGTATCTCTATGAGGACATCTGTTGGCCAGTTTGATACTAGCTTGGCTAGGTCCCTTCTAACCAAGAAAACATCCGCGTTAAGAAACGAGAAAATTGATCTGATAAGATAGTTCAGTGGTAGAATATCAGCCCGGTAAGTGGAAGACCCGGGTTTGATTCCTGGTCATAGCAGACTTTTTCTTGTTTCAAAATTATTCCCAATATACACTGTTGCTTATGTTTGAATAGTTTAACCATTTCCTTCTTACTTTCTGCCATTATTAAAAGTGTAATAACAGTGATAATTAGATAACTTCCATTATTTACATCTTTGGGATACAGTTTATGTTCATCAATAATATCTGGTGGGCCTTGAATATTTATATAGCCTCTAACTTTTAGCTTAACCCTTTCCATACTGAGATTTGTATGGACAGATTCTGTCTCCTCTCTAAGTTGCCCATAACTGCCCACTCATCAATATAGCTTTTCCCTCATAGTTGTCCTTTATTGCCTGCTCCGATTTCCCCTGCTGAGCAGTATCTGTTAAGGCTAATGAATGCCTCTCTTATACCAAGAGTGTGTCTGCTTAACTTCAAACACTTCTCTTCACGTCCTTTTCATTATGTAGAGTGAATAAACATCTCACAAAGCAACCAAAAAAGCTTTTAAGCTGAACTACACTTTTGACCATGGCTTTGTTGAATGAGGATGCTATAGCCGAGGAAGGGTGCAGAGACAATATATGTAGTGATTCTGAAAGTAATACTTCATTGGATATAGAAGAAGATTTGGTTATGTGTAGTGATATTTATTCAAGTGATAGTGATTTGGAAATAGAAGTTACACCATGTGTGAGTGATTTTAGTGCTAACAAAGGATTACAGGCTAAGTGGAAATATTCTTGTACATTTGGACCGACTTCTATTTTCAATGAAGATAGGGGTTCAATACACAGCTTGGAAGTAGGTTCTGATGAATTTTCTTATCTCAAATTTATGCTAGGTGGCATTGAAATTTATTGTAACATTGCTATTAACACAAATAAATATGCACAAAATTGCAAAGGAAGATTTGATAAAAACTGGATAGATGTCACGGCCGATGAAATAACTGCCTATATAGGTGTACTTGTATACATGGAGATTTTTGATATGCCAGAGAGTCGGGATTATTGGCACTGTATAGACATTGACTGTTCTCTTATCAATAACTCTATGACTTTAACAGGTATTCAGATATAACTTAGTACTTCCATGTGAATGAGGTAACTTGTGAAAAAAAGAAAAGGGAAGAGGGTTATCCTTCTCTACAAAAAGTATGCGCAGTTTTAGATATTATAGACACTTTTGACGAAAAATATAAACCAGGTCGTGGGCTTAGTATCAACAAAACAATTGTGGCCTTCAAAAGGCGGTACTACATGAAACAGTATATAAAAAACAAGCCAACTAAATGGGGATTTAAAATTTGGGTTTTAGCATGGAAATTTTAGTATGGAAATGTATATTTGGGAAGAAAGGAAAATAAGAATAAACAAATACTTCTCGGCGGTCAGGTAGTGATGAATTTGCTGGAGAGGCACCTAGGCCTAAATACTCATATGTATTTTGATAGCTTCTTTACAAGTGTTGGACTAATGAAGTTATTATACAATAATAAAACCTATGCATGTGATACCACTAGACCAACTTGTAAAGAATGGCCATCTGAATTCAAAAATCCTAAAAAGCTAAAACACAAAAGAGGAGAAAGTAGGAGTTTGCAATATGATAAAGTTATGGCTATGATTTGGGAAGACAATAAGCAAATCTGTGTTCTTTCCACAAACTGCGATCTTAATAAGAGTGAGATTGTAGTTAGAAAAAAAGGGAAAGGAAATAAACAGGCGATCCATTGCAATGTATACTAAATGTATGGGTGGAGTTGACAGAGCCAAGCAGAGTAGAAGCTACTATGACTTCGGAAGAAAATCTAAAAAATGGTGGAAGTATATATTTGCATTTGTGGTGAACTCAGCAATAGTAAATAGCTTTATTCTTTATAAAGAAACAAATGCTCTATCATGCTCTAAACATGGACACATACAAAATGAATTCTGCCTTGCACTTTATAGAAAATTGATAGGGATCTTCTCCTCACAAAAAATTTCAGGTCATAAATGAAGTGAACCACTTCTTAAAGATACAACTGGAAATCCACACATTTTTTGTAAAAATAGTAGGTAGAAAGAAAGTGTGTCCATATTGCAGCTATAAAAAAGATGCACTCCTATTGGAAAAAGTGTACAAACAACTAACAAATATAAAAACTGTGATTTGCCTCTATGCAGAGTTGGGTGTTTCCTGTAGTATCATCAAGAAAAATGAGTGGAGGTGTCAAACTAACCACATTAAATGGTAGGAAATTTTATATGAATAAAATTATATATTTATATTCAAAATTCCATTTATATTTATGAATTTGTTGAAAAGTTGTAATAAATTTATGAAGAAATTTCCATAATGAATATCACTGGCATATTAATAGGGTAAAATCTATAGAATAGGGCATTTAAATTTTGAGATTTAGCGGGGAAGTTAGATCGGGCGGTTTTGGGTGGCTTAGGAAGGAAAGGGTTAATTCACATAACTTTATAGTACATTCATCCTCAATGTGAAATCATGGGTGGTAAGGACCAGGAGCATGGTGATGGAAGTGAGAAACCCTGAAATGTTATATCACTAGAGCAAAAACTAGATGTACTTATGCGGTATGAGAATAATGAACAAACATGATATGGTTCATGATACAGGTCTTAACAAAGCAATGTTATGAATCATCTGCTTTATCATACAGTAGAAGAGTTTATCCAAAAACCTAAACAACAGAAACATCCAAACAATGAACAACTGAGGATTGATTTATAGTAGTTCCGAATGCCACCACTATCTCAAGTCTATTTCCTGTAGATTCTTACCACATGCGTTATAACATCATTCAAAATCATTCGAAGTATTCTGTTATTTGTGTATATGTATAGATATAAATATATTATATTTATAACACCTTATAATGGAACAAAGAAAGAAGAGAATCTGTCCAGAAGATCTTGTACAAGCAGTGACAAACCCAAGAGAAAAAGACAGGTGTTGACGATAAAGCAAAAAGTTGACATCATAAGAAAACTAGTTCATGGTATCACTGCATCTAGTCTTCAGCAAGAGTATAAGGATAGCTGGACAACTATATATGACATTAAATCACAGAAGGACCGAATTCTTCAATTTGTTGTAGAAGCTGACTCACTGGTAGGCATTTCCAAAAGAAAAACCTTAAGGAGCCCCAGTAACACTAGTTTGGACAAAGTGCTGTACGAGTGGTTTCGCTAGCATAGGAGTGAAGGCATTCCTGTATCTGGACCTATGTTGATAGAGAAGGCAAAATCCTACCACGAGGAATTAAAAATTGAAGATCCTTGTGATTATATGAGTGGATGGTTACAGAAATTAAAAAACCACCATGGAATTAGATATTTGAAGGTATCCGGCAAAAAAATGTCTACAAACCATGAACTTGCAGAGGAATTTGTGAAGGATTTCTCGAATTTGATGGAGAATCATGGCCTACTCCTGAGCAGATATACAACGCAGATGAGACGGGTTTGTTTTGGTGCTCTCTTCCGTGACAGAGTTTTGTTTGCAGTGATGAAAGATCAACAGCAGGAATAAAGGAATACAAGGAGAGAATAGCAGTTTTGTCATGTGCTAATGCTGCAGGCACTCACAAATGTAAGCTAATGGTCATCGGAAAAAATGCAATACCCCGGGCATTCAAGGGTATTAAAATTTTATCTGTAATTTACAGGTCAAATAAACGCGCGTGGGTAATGCAACAAATCTTTAGTGATTGGTTTGCAAATCATTTTGTTCCTGAAGTAAGGGAGTATGATAAGAATGTTGGACTGCCAGATAATGCAAAAATCTTGTTGTTGCTGAATAACTGTCCAGCTAATCCACCAGAAGAAACCATGTCCAGTCAAAATGTTTTTTTTATGTATCTGCCTCCGAACTGTACTGCATTGTTCCAGCCTATAAATCAAGGCATAATTAGGAGAATTAGGTGCCATTATTATAGTGAAATGCTGAAAAAAATTGTGAATTTATAGGGACCTTTTAGTTTCAATAGTTTTAAGAAAACGGTTATGATGAATGAAGCAGTATGGTATATATCAGCTGCATGGAATACGGTTACACCCACAGTTTTGAAACAGTGTTTTCATGTTCTTTTACCAGAAACAGTTTCAAATGACGAGACTGAATTTTACAGGTTTGATATGTCAAGTAATAATTATGAACCTTCTGAAATGATCAGCTTTTTAAAGTTAGCAAATGATGAACCTCTGAATCTGAGTAAAAGTGAATTAACAGAATGGATCAAATGTGATAAAAGCACTTCCATTTTCCAAACGTTAACGGACTCGGAAATTGTCAATGCTGTTTTAGACCCAAAATCAAATGATAATGAAGATAATGATGACAGCAATGTGGTTGTTGATGACAAAAAGAAAATCACCAAAGCAGAGGCCATTTCCTGCAGTGATAATCTTATCAGTTTTATGGAGCAAAAAACATTTTACAGCTGAGCAGGAAATATTGCAAATATATAGGCTGAAAGATAAATTTGAGAAGGAAAGGCAGGATAGATGTAAGCAGCTAACACTAACGGATATGTTTAACAGAGCATCCACAACATCCTGCCCTTCAAGCTCAGTGGATTCTGCTATGCCTAATTCTAAGCAGCAATAACTGGACTACACCACATTGACAAGGATTTTATGGTAAATATTTTGTATCATTTTACGTTATTTATCCATTTTTCGTAAATGCTTATGCTTTACAATTTGCTGATTTTCCATGTGAGATTGGTGACATAAATTGTATTTAATGATAAAATACTCTATTAATAGTTTGTCAAATAATGTTTTCCAGTGCCTAAAATATTCCATTTTATTAATTTACAGATCAACACGGAGGTTTTTGGCGGATTTAAGATGACAACAGGCATTTTGTCCATTATTTAATAAATTAACCATGTTTACGATATTTACATTAAATAAAAGAGTTTTCAAGCATATAAGTGCGTTAACATCATTTATTTCATACCATAGCTTATTAAAACTTTTTTCAGTACATTTTTCTCATGAAAGGTTAAGATATCGAATATCCGAAAATATCGTTTATCTGAAACGGGTCCAGTCCCGACCATTTCGGATAAACGATCTTCTACTGGAGTTTCTTTTCTGTAAAAATGAGTTACATGTATGAAATAAACAAAAACAAGTAAAAAACATAAATTAGTAACCAAAATATGGTTGTAATTAAGGAATAAAATTAAAAATGTCAATTGGCTTAGGAGGTTGGAGTACAACCTTCCTATTTACATTATTTCTAAAGAGAAATTTATTTGCAACTAACATGATTTCACCTTACATGAAATTTTTTAAGAAGCATTTAAGTAAAACCTCCATAAGACAACCACTGACAGTGATTTTGATCACCTTGAGAGGTGGTTGCTTTGGATAATTAAAGTTAGGTGAGTGAGAAATGAATTTCTTTTAAAGAAGCTCCATATAAAAACAACCCTGATAAGCATACACTTTTTTATATATTCTATTAACTGCTGTATTTACTCATGTACCATGCCTTCTCGTGTACCATGCACACCCCTATTTTTGGGCTAGTTCAATGGAAAAAAACTTTGTGTTAAAATAAGTTGACATCTGGAATTTTTAAAACAATTCTGTCCCTTCATTGATTACCCTTCTTTGAAACAAGGTCCACATGTATACTTCATAGAATTCTTCATCATCTGTGAGCATAAAAAGATGCATGTGGCAGTGAATTTACTATTGACATTCGCAATTTATATAACCTGTTCAGAAATTCTCAGGTATGACACGCACCTCCTTTTTTCACCAGCGTTTCAGGAAAAAAGGTGTGCGGAGTACAATAGTAAATACGGAAATGTTGAAATTGATCAAATTAATTAAAAAATTAACTTGAAGATTTTACATTTAAA
Organism: Tanypteryx hageni; assembly: GCA_028673005.1. Taxonomy (NCBI): domain Eukaryota; kingdom Metazoa; phylum Arthropoda; class Insecta; order Odonata; family Petaluridae; genus Tanypteryx; species Tanypteryx hageni. The sequence goes on along the minus strand of JAJPWW010000323.1, from coordinate 602,457 downwards.
ACTAGAATAAATAGCAAACAAGTTTTATTTTTAAACTTTCTGTTCCCAAACTTTCATGCATAGGAATTGAAATTTCTTCAAAACCTTCATTTCCTTCATCTTTTCTTGTCATTCAATATTATTACTATCACCATTTTCTCCTTGTTTGCAGAATTTTTTACCCGTTTTCACAATCGACATCATGTCTCCATGTTCTTGCTGAAATTTATATCAATTTCTAAGTTGGCTTGTTGTCCAGTATGCAAAGTTTTATCATTATTCCTTTCTTCTGATTCATCACATTCAATTCCACATTTCTCGTATAATTTTTATAATTTTTTTCTGAAACTTGATGCCATGCTTCTGTTATATATTTTACAACATTTGATATTTCAATTTTTTCAATAGTTCTATAACATTTAGGGATGTGTCCATTTTTGCTATTAATGTAGTTAAAATATAATTGAAAATTTTTTAATAATCCATCGGTTTAACAGTTGTAATAAACTGGATGTTTTGGCAGGCAAAAGTAATAAATATATGTTCAAATTTTTAAGTATTTTGGTTGACATGGAGCACATTATTTAACAGCAGTTGAATTTTGTACATTCTTTTTTCTTCTTTTCATTAAAATTTTCAAGTCACTTGGTGAAAACCTTAGTTGTCACCCATGCTTTTTTATTGGCACACCAATCGATACAGATTGTTGCCATGTTTATGTTGTTAAAACACTGTGGTCTCATATCAGTATTTATTATTCATGGTTTTTCTTTCTGAACAAAGGATTTCTACACATGAGTACTGTCTTTGTTTAACTTTTTTAAAATCGATATACTGTGAACTTTTCTCAAATATAGATTTATTCAATAAATCATGATAAAAATGTCATTTTATTGGTGATATAAATATCTTTTGATTCATATTTTTCAATTTAATATGGAAAATAAGAAATCATCTCCATCACATCAGTATCATTTACTGTTGCACTTTTGGCACTTATAGATTTCAAAACGATGTTTTGGTGACTGCAAAATTTTTCAAGTCATCCAAAATGGACAGAAATTGTTTTGATATGTAAAGTTTTGCAAAGCACCCCGCTATCTCCTGTAATATAGGACCACTAATAAGTAATTGTCTTGCATCAGCACCACAGGTTAACTTGTTATTTCCTTATAAGGTTAACCCTTTGTGGTCCTAATCTGAACTCAGTCTGGATGGACTTCAGTTATTTTTTTTTGACTAGTTAGAATGAAATGGATATATAGATATATGGCAATATGGCAGACGGATACAATGGGCCTCGATGTCGCTCATGCAATATTGACGTAAATATTAATTTAAGCATTGCTTGCAATGGAAAGTGCTTGCATTTATTTCTTATAAAGTGTGTAGGATTAACTGATAATGAAGTTAAAGTGATAAAAGTAAATAGTGCAATTCTGTGGATGTGTAATACCTGCCGGTGTGATACGCAACAAAAGTGATGACGGCATATGCAATACTAGTGAATCCTCAGCGATAGCAGTTCTACGGGAGAGTATGGCTATTTTGGAGAAAAGAGTGGCCAGTATTGAAAAACAGAAAGTGGCTGGAGCAAAGGAAAATTAAAATTACACCCAGGTATTGCGTGAAAAGTGTGAAGTCATCCCAAAAAGTGAATGAGTACATCTTCCCTCAAAACCTGTTAAGGCTGCAAACACCATTGCTGCTGTAGTGATGAAAGAGCACATCCATGATTCCGCGGAAGAAGAGGAAAAGGAACTTCATACTGATGATGAGGGTTTCACCACTGTCCGACCAAAAAGGAAGCCACGAAATATTGCCAAAAACGAAAGTAAATCAGAAAATGTAACACGAAGAGACGAGATAGCGCTGTTTTTGTACAAACAGTGAAATGGATAATTTTGCTATTAAAAAACGAGCATGGATATTTTTGGGAAGTATTAAGGTGGAAGTTACCTCTGAAAAACTTTTGCTTTTTCTCTCAAAGAAGTTCAATAATGAAAATTTCACCTGCAAAAAACTTAAAACGTATAATAAATACAGTGATTCATTTAAAATTGGTGCAGGCTACGACTTATTAAAGGAATTAAACAATAGTGTAAATTGGCCTTCAGGTGCATGTGTTAAAAGATTTTCCTTTAATAGGTGGAATCAACAAAGAAATCCCAAGCAAACAAATCCTGATGTGGACAGTGTTGGTGAATCTATTCAAAACCCAACCCCCTTAGCCAGTGAAATTAAAGCATTTACAGTACAACCTGAAAAAAGAGTAACAAGATTGCAGTCGGGAATAACCATGCCTAAATCTCTGTCATGACTAGATAACGAAATGTAAAATGTAATAAACATGGTCGTAAACCTTCGAAAATATGCCTTCAAACGAAACAAAGCCAGTCAATTAAAATAATGCATGCAAATGTTCAGTCAATAAGAAATAAAGTAAATGAGGTTAGTGTTCTTCTGTCAAGTGAAAAGTACCCTGAGATAGTATGTTTCTCTGAAACTTGGTTGAAAATAAATGAAAAACAATATTATAACATCCCAGATTACAGTATTGCAGGTTTTACAGCAGAACTAAAAAGATGCATGGCGGTGTTATAATTTATGCAAAGAACAGTATAAAATGGAAACCAATTGGTGCACTAAACAGTCTAGCTCATGAAGGTAATTTTGAATTGGCTAGTATAAAATAAGAAAATTTCTATATTGTGTGTGTTTATAGACCTCCAAATGGCGAATTAGATATTTTTATGTATAACATGTACAAAGTCCTTGAATTTTTTGTGAAAACGGGTGACAAGTATTGTGTAATAGGTGATTTTAATATTGATTTTTTGGATGAGAGAAATGGTTACACTAGGGATCTTTTGTTACTCTTAAGTATGTTTGGTTGCAAATTTCTCATCAAGAAAATCACAAGGCCAAGTAGTAACAGCTGTATAGACAATGTTATGACAAATATTGTAAATTCTACTGCTCATGTAATAATCTCTGAACTGTCTGACCATTACCCCATTATTTTCAACTATACAAAGGAAACTTTGGAAGTAAAAACCCCCATCAGGATGTGTAGGGACTTAAATATAAGTAACATAAATAAGTTTTGTAAGCACTTGAGTACGTTAAATTGGAATGAAATCCTTGAGGATGGTGAGGATTCGGAACATTATTTCATGAAATTTTGGAATATTTTTATGTGTAGCTTTGCATTCTTTTTTCCCTATAAGACTATTAAAAAAATATTAAACTAAAAGAAAAGGCTACCCTGGTATACAGACAATTTAAAATTAAAGAAAGAAAATATTTTAGAAATTTTGAGGCAAATATCCGAACATAACTGCCAAAGCACACACGAATCATTACGGAAACTTACGAAAGAATATAAATTAGCAATAAATAAAGCAAAGCTAGATTTTAAGGACATGTTGATACTTACAGCCAATAATAAATCTAAGCAAAGTTGATCTATTATAAACTCTATAAAAAGTGTAAAATCCATGAAAAATTCCTTGTCACCGTAGGTTTTTGCTAAGCATTGGGTATTATCTGCTACAAATATACATAAAAATCTTACTCAAAATACAAATGATGTTGCCTCCTATCTTAAAAATGATAAACTAAGCTACATAAATCACAAAAATGCCAGAAATTGTGGCAAATCATTTTTTCTCCATCCAGTAACGGAAGAAGAAGTAAATACGATTATTCAAAAGCTAAGTAATTCGAATACCTGTGATATTTATGGGATAAACTCTAAAGTTGTAAAGCATGCTAGAGAATTTCTAAATAAACCCTTAACTAAACTAATCAATAACTCTTTTATGACAGGTATCTATCCGTCTGCTTTGAAAAAAACAAAAGTGCTGCCTATCTATAAAAAGGGTCCAATAAATGATCCTGCAAATTACCGACCAATAGCATAAAGCCCTATCTTGTCCAAAGTATATGAAATGGCTATAATAAGCAGATTGAATATATTTATTGAAATACAGGACATACTAAATGACAGGCAGTTTGGTTTCAGATAAGGTAGAAATACTATAGATCTTGTAGCTAAAGCCATGTCATTTATAGTAAATGGCTTTGAGGAGAAGCATCATATTGAAGGCATTCTGTGTGACCTCACAAAAGCTTTTGACTGCTTATCGCATGAGGTTCTTCTTGCTAAATTATATCATTATGGTTTCAGAGGCAAAATTCATGATTTAATCAAATCTTTTCTAAGCAATAGACTTCATGTTGTGGTAACTAAAAATGGTAAATCCGGAAACTTTAACCATATCCATGGTGTGCCTCAGGGCTCAATACTCGGTCCGCTTCTTTTAATATTATATGTTAATGACTGCCCAGGAAATATTATGTTATATACCGTCCAATTTGACGATGATACTAATTTTTTTGTTAAAAACTCAAATCCTGAGGAAAAGAAAAGAGAAATTATAAAATCCATGGAGAAATTGGAGGCATGGTTTACCTGCAATAAATTAAGCCTCAATGCTACCAAAATCCAACATATACATTTAAATCTATCTAAAAGCTTCTCAAACAGAAATAAAACAGGCAAACTGTTAGGCATAGTTTTGGACCCTGGACTAACTTGGAAGAAGCACATTGAATATTTAGAAAATAAATTGGCAAAATTAATATATCTTTTAATAAGACTAAGGACTGAGGTATCCAATGATACCCTCAGATGTGCCTATTTAACTCTATTTCATAGTGTTATGTCATACGGTATTCTATTATGGGGAGCATCAAGTGCTAGTAAAAAGATATTTATTATGCAGAGAAAGGCAATAAGAATCATACATAATCTCAAACCAAGAGAACATTGTAGAGATGTTTTTAGATGTAGCAATATCTTAACATTACCCTGTGTCTATATCTTGGAAGCTACCTGTTATGTTCACTCTGGCTTCAAAAATATTTTGCGTGGTGATATTCACAAATATGAAACTAGATATTGTACTAATATTGATATGAAATACTGTGGGCTTGCTACAAGCCAAAAAATTATGAATATTCTAGTAAAAAATTGTACAACTCACTCTCTATTAATTTTAAATCTATGCCTGCAATTATATTTAAAAGAAATGTCAGGGATATGATGTTAAATGGGGCTTACTATAGCATCAATGAGTTTATCTCTGAAAAATTGTAAAAATCTACACAAATGGTGTCTTTTGTACTGTATTCTCATGTTTGTGCACTTTTCTATATATTGTATTCTACTGTTCTTTTATTTTTTACTATGATCTTGACAATGTAATGCCCCATACAGGGGTCACTGCAGTAAATAAAATTATTATTATTATTAAATTGGGCTGTGATCATGTTTGTATTGGCTGACTGGTTCATCTACTGTCTTATGCTGCCATCTACTGGGCCTTCTTTGAACACTTTGTAGGAGAAGAAAATATTTTCTCAGCCCATGTTTACATCTAGGGATTGAAAATAGCATCCACTATCCGGCAATCATTGGATGAGGATGATATATTTGATGAACTAAGTGATGATAGTAATGTTGGTGTTGAATCTGATGAACCTGAAGATGTTTCTGAAAGTGATAGTGAAGATGTAAATAGTGAGGAGAATGATAAATCTGAGGATGATGCTACAGCTGATGATAAAGATTGATACAGGTATTGTGACACAGATAATGACTATGTGAAATATATTTATGGTTCCACAGAATGTTAGAAACTTTCACAGTCCAGAAAAGCCTGTAGATTTTTTTTCGCTACTTTTCGCCATTTTCTTCAAAAGTAATTGGACCTGGTGAGATCACATAGGGTAAAAAAATTGGAACTCAAAAGGTTAATGAGATTTACCGTAAACACTTAAGTTTGTATCTATCTTTAATTCATCTTTTTTCAATATTCAACTTAAGTTTGTGTTACTGAACCACTTTTGTTTTAAAATGTCTTTGCCTTTTAATTACTTTTGAATTTGTGCTAGTCTTCTTAGAGACAAATCTATTCCAGAATCATCTTGAACTTTAATTTGCTCTGCTAAATTAAAAATTTTAATTTTGCTGCTATTTTCTGCCACTGCATCTGTACACTTCGAAGGACTAATATAAACTGAAAAATAATAAGAAAAACCTGAGAAAAACCAATGTTTGCCAAACGAAGGCTTTAACAGTCTAGGTCAAGTCAGAAAATGTTTGTCTCAAAGAAGATAACTTTACCAGATAAGATACATATTTTCTGAAATAGTTTCACATGACTTTGTTCACCTTACGTGGTCGGGGCACAAGATGGTTATCTTAAAGATAATTTACATAGAAAATACACATCTTTTGAAATCGTTCCATTAAATTGTGGTCATATATGAAGGTGGTCGGGTCTGGAGGTGGTCATTTTAGTGAAGATAATTTAACCAGGAAAGATATCTTTTGAAACCATTCCCTGAAATTGTGGTCACTTCAGAGGGTGGTTGCTTCAAGAAGTTTTACTGTATATATATATATTGATACATTTCTGCATACTCTCATTAATTCATATAAAAAATATGTTCTAATTTTATATTAACTCAACAAAATTCATAAACCCTTGCAGTCCTAAGTAGGATTGTTCCAGTACTCCATTCAATTTTTTGTTCCTATTTTTTTGCAACCTATCACAACCTATACATGGTTCTTATTTGCTAAATACGATGTAGGCATTATTTTCAGTTCTTTGAATCCTAAAAAATAATGTATACAAATAATTATTAAATAAATAATAGTTAAAATAAACCAGTGCTAGAAATTTTATTGATTAAAAATGTTGTCACAATATTCATGCAATAGATGGCAAATTAAAATTTTACGTTAATATATATTTTTAATATTTGATTATATTGAAATGTGTAACAATTAACATAATTTTAGTGATTTAGATAGCGGTGCATTAAAATATCAATGGAGTAGTCTAACTACCCTGTTTGGGATTTGAAAGGTATCAAAAAGTTTGGGACTCTTGGGGTTAATTGCAATGAGAATTTACACACACTGATGAGAAATAGATTAATATTTAGCTACTAATACCATACCTTTCATTAAAATACATCAACAAATCATAATGACCTACCATTGTGGTAATGCAGGAGTGAGATTTGGATTCTCTGTACTATACTGATACTGCAATTGCTGTCCTCTGGCTGCCAGAACATTTTCATTCATGTTATTGTTCATGTTATTTCCTTGATAATGAAAGTAAAATATTTCAGCAATGTGTTATTTTAAAGTTTATAGATACATCCGTAACAACTCATTCCATCATTACAGACACAAAATGATTGCTTTCCATACATGGTACACATACTTACCAATGTATCACTCAGCCAAAGAAACTTTCACAATGAACTCAATAGAGGTATGCATTGCTTAGCACAAGTGGTGCATTCCAAGAGGTCTGTGCATTAACCAAATTTGAACTAAACAGTTTATAACATAGTATTTAACTTTTCTATTTTTACATCACAACTTATATAATGATATGGCCCTGTATATACCATTGTAAGGTCAATAAAATGAAGTTTATGATTATTATTTAAAATGAATTATTCATTATGAACACCGAGGTTTGAAATAATAATTCTTTATAATGGAGAACGGAAATTAATTTCTAATAACTTTTACTTTGCAACAAGTAATAAAAAAGTAAGAGGTAAAAATTGTTTTCAATATATGTTAGATAAAATATCAGTACATTACATTACCTTGACATATTCATAAAAATATTTATGATTACAAAAGCTTAACCAACATGTTTCTATATGATGATAAATAGTAACAAATCCCAAACTTTTCATGTTGACATGCACCACTAAGAAAAGGGAAGGGGGGAAAAGGGAAAAATATTTTTAAAATAAAAAAATTGAATAAACAAAAACCTCACCCATACAACCAGACACTCCACCTGCCATTTAGGAGATTTTTATGGTCATGGGGCAACATTTCTTCCAATTTAACAATGATTATTATGAACAATTTTGGCACCACTATGGGTAACCACCTTTCCCCTTTCCTCGTGAACTAATTTATGTCCCACTCTAAAGACATATGTAAATCTAAATTCCCTAACTTTCGAAGGATATGGGTAAGATATGTTGATGATATTTTTGTGGTATTTCACAATAATTGTTGCAAAATAGATGATTTCCTTAGGAGTCTCAACAGTTAATTCCCATCCATCAACTTCACTTATGAACTAGAATCTAACAACACTTTACCTTATTTAGACATAATTCTTACAAGATCCAAAAACAACATAATAGAATATAACATTTTCCAAAAACCGACTCACAGTAACAATTACCTCCCGATAAACTCCTTTGACCATCGCAAACACAAATTTGTCACTCTTCATGCCTTAATATACAGATTATTACATATACCCTTAAACAAAGCCAATTTCTAAACAAAATTAAAGTATATAAAGGAGATTGACATTGAACATGGATACAAGGAGTCCACCATTGACAATTTACTAAAAAACACAATAATAAAATATTGTTGAAACACGTAATTTATGAGTTATGAATATTTATTTATGAATTTATGAATGATAAACCAAGAAAATATATTAAACTACCCTATTATTCGAAATAAACTAAAGGCTTGAACAGTATTTCAAAACCAAAGATACACAAATCACATAAACCAGCAACACAAAATTAAGGTCTCTTAGGAAACATGAAAGACAAACAATCACATACCGAAAAATCAGGCATTTACAAAATTAATTGCGCAGATTGTGAATTTGCCTACATAGTTTATACTGCATGCGGTATTTCTACCAATTTTAAAGAACATATAAAACACCATAAATACAGAAGATCTGAAAAATCAAGTGTAGCCAAACATATGATCAATACCAACCACAAAATCAGCACTGAAAACCTTCAACTATTAAAACATATTCCCAACAATTTAATTGATCCATATGAGAATTTATTAATTTTCAAATATAAAAACCACCTTTTAAATCAGGATAGTGGCCCCATTCCATTATCACTGTATGCACTTTCCAATGGAAAAATTTGAACCTGGATTTCTTTGTGTCACTTCCTTTACGTTGCTTTTCTTTCATGTCCTTAATTAGTAGATGGTTACAACAACCCCCCTCTCCCACTCCTTTCACTTTCCCTATACCTCAGTTAACCCTCTTCTTCCCTCCCCCTTATCCCCCTTTCATTCTCCTCTTCTGGTAATATATATACACACTGAGCTTACCATCTCACACATTACTTTACCTTCAGGACTCGGAAGAGGGCTACTTGGTAGTTGAATTATGCATATTAGTCAATACACCGTTCCTTATGTTTTCCTCGAATCAGCTTCACCAATTCTTTGTTTTATTTTGATTATTTTTCATGTTGTCATCCACCTTCATTTGTTTGTATTAACTTATGACAAGGGTCACTACACCCCTTTCTTTTGCATACCTGATAGTTCCAATCACTTGCAATTATTCTTCTTAATCAACTTCACCGAGGTTTTATTTTTATTTTCTTGATTTTGGTTTGTTTTGATTTTTATCTATGACAAGGGTCACTGCAATTTTTTGCACACTCGATCTGTGCGAATGTTGAGTGCGCTTGTAGGTCTCTGGCATGGAGGAGTCTCCGGTAAACCTTGGTTGGCTGACCTTCTGTCCCTGGTGCTGGCCATAAAAAGCCCCTAAATGTCTGGTTGTATGGGTGACGTTTTCGTTTATTCAAATTTTATTTTAAAAAAATTTTTCCCTCCCCTTTTCTCAGTGGTGTATCTCAACTTTAAAATTTTAGTACAGCATTTGGAGATTTGTTACCTTTTATCTTTGTATGTGTGCCTTGAAGCTCATTCCCATATATGTTTCTATACATCACCTAAAAGTCGGCAAAGCCAAATAATAGAAGAATGAAACTACAATACATCTACTAGTGTCAAATAGTACCATGTAATGCTAACACTATGCAAAAACAAGGACTAAATGATTTCATAAGTGTTGACAAATCGACCCTAGCGATGAGAGTAGCCTAAGTATCAAAAAATCAACATTTGCCACTTGTTGGATTGATAGATATTGATTCATGAAAGCACACGGTTTGCTATGTTTTTAAATTAATTAAAAATACTTAAATGAATATTATTGAAAATAATGTTAGTTTATTAATATTTATGTATTATTATTATTATTTCTATTGATTAATTTTCATTATTTTCTCCGTATATATTGTTAAATATTTATTTTAAACTATAATGAAGCAAAATAACTATGATGTAACATAATTGAACTAATTATGTTGAAACTGAAGAGGATGATTGGACTGCACAGATGTTAACTGAAAAAGCAGCCCTTTTGTTATACTCTTTTATTAACTTCACCTCATATATATTCATGTATTCAAATCTGAAATATAATGTACATTAATGAATTTGAATCAAAAGTTGTAAATGGTAAAAAATATTATGATCTCCCTCTAAAAAATATTTTAACCATTTTCACATTTTGCTATTATAATTATATTTTGAAATTTAAGAACAGATTGACTGCACACCTAGTGACACCAAGTGACAAGAAAATACAATAGATATGAAAAAAGACAATGCCATATTGAGTTTGATTGTAAGAATATAATTGTTGAAATGGCTTCATAGAAATCCCAGACATGAAAAGAAAAACTGTCCATGAAACAGAAGAAGAAAAGCTAGTGAGATTAACAAGGCAAAAAGAATGCTATAAGAAAAGAAATGGAAACATCAGAGCAGAAACAGAATAGACAAACGAATAAATAAAAGGCAAAGAGAGAAAGAAAGGAAGAGAAAATGAAAATAAAAATAGCATCTGGAACAATTAGAAAAGTTCAAAGTATGTTTATTGAGAAATGCAAGATAAAATTCCAAACATCGAGAAGTCTGGAATTTAAAAAATAAATTGCATGCATCAAAAATGCCAGTGCCGGCCCAATGAGAAAATCTGAAGGGTGCGAAAAAAAAAACTTTTTGTGCCCTTCTTCAAAATTCTATACTTATACAGTTTTTCATTAAAAAAATTCCAATACTTTTTGCTCATTGAATTACAGGGAATAAAAATTTTACTATAAAAAATTTATTTTACAAAACTAAAATACACAAAATGGAACTTTTCGAGATTTTAACCTAGAAAAATTGTCTCTTAATTTGTCCATATTAATTTCTCTTGCTGTTTCATTCTCTATACTAATTATTGCAAAGTCATTTAGTCTATTATGTCCCATTGTGGAGTGCAAATACATTTTTATCAACTTGAATTTTGAAAATGACTTTTCACCATTTGCCACAGTAATAGGTAAAGTTAATAGAATTCTTAAAAAATATAAATAATTGGAAAATTTTTCTTTGATTTGGTTTTCACAAATATAAAATAACACATTCAAAAGAGTAGAATATTCACGTATTTTGTGTGATATAAGTTTAAGTTCTGAATATAAACTATCATCACAAATATCCTTTTTTCTTCATGTGTTAATTGTGCAATAACTCACTATTTGCAAAGGTTAAACATTTTATTTTAGCTACCATAAAACATGGTTATATCGGCAATATGAGGTAAAGTTGGCCATGCTGATCGTATTTAATTTGTTTTGTTTTGTCATCTGTACATCAAGTTAGGAAGCTTTACTTCGATAATAGTTTAAAGGCACAGGCTGTGTCCAGAACACCTATGTGCATCAATCTGAAATACCTACTACCGTGAAACCAGAAATGATCTTCTGAATGGAGCAAAGAAGAATCGTAGGCGAGCAAATAATGAGTTGTAGAGAAAATTTTATAATAGTACTAGTAGAAGGTGCTTGCATACAGCAAGCATTTAATCTCACCTTGAAAAAAATGCATTTTTCAGGGAGATATTTCATCATGGGAAATATATCTTCAATTCATAAGATATCTCCTCTGGAGGAATTTTTGTTATATACTTATGGAACAATAAAGGAGTAAAACAATCACTAATTTTTACAATTTTAGAAATATTATAAATTTTCCACATTGGGTTAATAATGCCACACATTTCCGCCAAATTTTAGATTTGTAGCACATTTAGAAGTAAAATAACAATTACCTATGTGCTTAAAATTCATTAATTTTTAACGGCCGTAATAACAAATTCATGGATGCACTGAAATATTTATCCGTTTCTATAGACTAATCTCTAAATGACTTAATAATTTCAGCTCCCTATCTTGCCCCATAGTATCTAAACATTTATCTATTTGTTTAAATTTTAAGAATTTTTAACTGCAAAACAAATTAAAATATAAAAATTTGTATAATCTCTATTCCGTTTTTCAGAAATTCTAACTACAAAAAAATTTCAACTTTGTAGCACATTCGGAAATGCATAAACCTCGAAATTTTGTTTAAACAATTGCGAATTTTTAGCAGCCGCATTGTCTCAGTTTTTCAAGATTTTCATTTTTCTTAGTCTGTTTTGTGCAATATGCTACTTAAGAAAAATATTTCGAATCTCCAGCTCATCTGGAAGTGCCTAAACATAAGTTTTATCCTATCATTATATATCGATGTTTCTTACAGAGGAGGATATAACATGAGAATACTAATGTCCAGCCCAAATTACAAGAGCTAGAGAGCTGAAAGTTTTATTTTTTGTATATATGTTAATGAAACCTACAGATAAAATGAGACTTCTTACCTAAGTGACAGAGTTCGACTCCAGAAATACCGAAAGTTGTGTTTTTCTTCATAAGAAAAGCATTGCACCATTTTTGTAAATTAATTTTGGGCACTTGACGGTAAGCTAGAAAAATGGAATTTTCAGTGTTGCTAGATGGCCGCAATATCTATTATGAATTATTGTAACTTTTGCTTACAGTGTCTTGGGTTCGACTCCAGAGACCCCGGAATATCTCTCATAAGTTAGCATGGGAAAACGTAATCCAGTGTGTAGACCAATCTAATAAGTTTAGGAAGCTGAAATTTTGCAAGATTACAGAATTTATCTCATAACCAACTATAAAAATAAAAATTATAAAATTGTTAATTTATAGGGGTTGTTTTAACCCCATTTGTACAAAAAATTTAATAATATTTATCTTGAAAACTAAAAGCTGTAGGTTCGAGTTTTTGAAATAATTTTGTAGAAAATTATACATAGAAAAAAATGAAATTTTGAGCAAGTTCAAAAATTTCACCGCTAAAAATCGCAATTGTTTAAACATATTTTTGAGGTTTATGTATTATCGGATTTGCTTTGAAGCTGAAATTTTTTTACCGGTAGATTTTATGAAAAAACCTAATAAAAAATTATAAAAATTTAGATATTTTAATTTCTTTGGCTGTTAAAAATTCTTTAAATTTAAACTAATAGATAAATATTTAGGTACTTTGGGGCAAGCTAGGAAGCTGAAATTTTAATGTTAAGTAGAGCTCAGTGCATTTAAACTAACAAACATTTGAAAAGCTCCAACAAAGTGTTATTGCAGCCGCATTAAACTTTTGAAATTTAAACAATTAAATAAATATTATTTCACTTCACGATGTGCTACAACTTCAAATTTGACAAAAATGTCTGGAATTAGCACCTTACATTAGATAAAGTATAACATTCTTAAAATTGCAATTTTAAGGCATTGTTTTAATCAAATATTGTTCAATAAGGAAAGATAGAAATTGGGTGCAAGGTGAAATATTTTGAATTAAAAAAATATTTGTAATAATGCTATATCTCTCTGAAATATTAATTTTATCAGGGTCAGATGAAACACTTGCAGAATGCCAGCACCAACTACTTGTACATTATATCCTCCTCCTCTGTAAGAAATGTCTATATATAATGATATTACTGTTCCCTCTAAGAATAATTTCTCTGGGATTTTTATTTTAACCTTAATTTGAATGTCAAATAAAAATTACAAAAAAATATTTTCGTGTCTTAGTTCCCGAGTTTTGCGCCCCTAAAAACTTTGCGCTGGGTGCTTTGCACCCTTTGCACCCGCGTTAAGCCACCCCTGACAAATGTTATATAGGACAAACCAAAAGACAGCTCCAAACACATTTTAAATAACATTTGGCACACTTGAAGCATTGTCAAACACATTAAAAAAACAGGATACTCGATAATTATTAATTATTTGAAATGAATAACATTGGCAAATTGAAAACTTAATGCACTTGAGAGGTTACAAATCTTCAAAAATGAAACAATGTCTAGTAACATCAGACCTATATCATGCTCTCAACTTTATTTCCTCGAAAAACATGAGATGTCAAATTTTTAGGAAATAATCTTTGGCTTTACCAAGGCCTTCAGCAATAAACCGTCCCTTCCATTGGCTCAAATACCTTTCTTTTCAAATTTGGAGGCCCCAAACCCCTCCCCCTTCCCCCACGTGCACCGTCAATGGACATCTCACCCGCAAATTCTCCCCTCTCCCATATAGAATGGAAATACTAACACACATGTTCTTTGTGAATCTAATTTCAGTAAATTACCATTGAAGATGGCAGGTATTTTTAAATTGCCTGTTCTTAAAAGAAATAATTGTTGACAAGTCTCTGTTGTTGTGTGAAAGGTATGTTGACTTGGAGATAGTATATTTCATTGAAAACTTCTTTATTTGGGATAAAAATATTTAATTGTGTGACCCATGTTGATATATGTAGGATATTATTTATTATTTGTGGGGGTAGAGAAACAAATTTAGATTGTGAAAAAAAGAGGAAGACCCTTTATTGGCAAATGTCATTCTAAGTTTGTGTGATAAATTGTCAGATTCCAGTAGGTATATTTATATGGCTAATTTCTGCAGTAGCCTCAATCTCTTTCCAGATTAGTTGAGATAGCACAAGATGCTGTGGGGACTGAAAAAATAAATTGGAATGGAATGCCTAACAAACTCTCAATGAAACTGAAAATTGGTGAAATGATTAATGCACAGTGCAGGAAGGTCGTAGCATTGAAGTGGAGGGACAAACTCAATGTATCAATACTAACTACAAAACATTTAGGTACAATGCAAAATGTTGCTTGAAAAGGTAGTGTAGTAATTGTAAAAATGCAGACTTGTATATTAGATTAGCTGTGTGACCTGGCATTGCCTGGGTGCAATTCAGGATGGACCTGCCCCTCCTTCACTCACCTCTCTCACCACCCATTCCTTTCACTCAACCATCCCTCCACCTGTCGCTCTTTCTCTCACCCCTTTCACTGCCTACCGACCATCATAATGTAGCATAGGAAAATGGGTGTTTGTGGAAAAATCGCCATATCTTTGAAACAGCTGAAGTTAGAAGAATAAAATTAAGTTTAAATCCTCTTTGAGATTCTACTCAATCTTTCTCTGAGTTTTTTGAAAATTGGCACAGTAGATTCAGTGATCTTGCGTTGCAAACTTTCAAACTGATTTACCATTAAGCCTTATATATATATATATATATATGGATTATAATAAATCTATGGGTGATATGGAGTTAAAAGGCCAACCATTGGAAACATTTATACTGAAAATAAAAAGAACAGTGGTGTGGTAAAAAATGTGGTTCGAGCATCTTGTAAATGTATCAATTATAAATGCTGCTAATCTTTATCGTTTAGCAGGAAACAATTAAGAGCATTTGCCATTTAGAATTAACCTTGTAGATAGAATTATATGTAGATATTTAAGATATAATGTATAGCAGTGCAAAGGATAATTTTCAGATGCCAACACAGATAATACGTGATTGACAGATAGTTAATTCATTTAAGAAATCCTGAAAACCAATGTAAAAATTTAAAGGTACTGCATAGTATATAATAGAACAAAAAAAGAAAAGACATGAAATATAGGTGTAAAAACACCCTGGATCACCTTAATTGTGCTTAGCATCATGTTTTAAGTAATATACTTTGATTCTAAATTGCAGCGCAAGAATTATCAACCAGAATTTAGTAAACGTATTTATTTTTATTACATAACATCTGATATCTATGCTGTGTATTTTTTCAGATTTATTCAATGATTAATGAATAATTTCTATAATATTAAGTGAATATAAACACATAGACATTGACATCGATGATAAAATGTCACACTGAGTGGTTTATGTGCTGTGGAAAATGTCATGCTTGAGGAGTTAATATTCCTTTTACATATAACTTCTACATGAAAAACACTTTTTACTTTTACATTCAATTACATAAATTTTGTATTTATTGTTTACTTTTTAGTATATATAAAGGTTGGCTTCATTATTTTATTTAAATTTTATATCAATGTAACGTTTAAGTCATGCATACCCATCATATTTATTAGGCAATTACACTAGTCTTTTATTACACCTAGAGTCAAAATGAATATATAAAGCTGACGCATGTTTTTAACCCTCAGACCAATTAAAATAATATTTTAATTGCATTGAAATATTATATTTCAATGAAAGTTAAGTGTTTGAATGAGAAAAAAGGGAAAGAAAAAATAAAAAAAAGAGAACTAAAGAGAAAAATGGAAAAGAAACAAAAAAATAACAGAAATTAATCTAAAAAAACTTTTAAAATAAAGTTTTAATGCTTGTAGAAATACTATTTTAAAAGGAGAATTAGTTTGAATTAAAAACAAAAAACGAAGAATGAAAAGATAGATGTCACATGAAGCTAACAATTCATGAACCTTCACCATCTAATCCTTGTGCTTTACCACTATGCCAGGTGACTTACTAGATTATGAGAATAAAAGAAAGTATATAAATACTAAGTCTTGTCTTTTTAATAAGTAAAACTTACATTTTAGCATTATTGCTGTATCAATGTAAGCAACAATGCTTTACCATATAATGGCAACACATGATGTTATGTGATATAGGTATGTCCTTCTATCTTTGATAAAACTATTGAACTACAATCTTTCATAATTTGATGTCTTATTTACAAATTTTTTCAATGAATTATTACCGTTAAAAAGTTGCATGCAATTAGGCTACAACTTTCATTTTGAATGTAATAATGCAACGTTCACAAAGAAGAAACATTAATAGTCATACCTGTCTGTTGTCCAAGAGAATATTCTGTCGTGCTCTGGAAAGGTGCTGGTTTAGAAATTTTTTTTACATTGGGAGGTTGACTTAAGAGAAATGTCAATTTTTCCAATGGTTTTAAAACTGCATTCATAGTTGGAGCCATGTATTGACTCGACAAATCCAGATTACTGGGAATTTTTGCTAAATCTGCAACTAAGCTTTTCCATTCCATTATTCCCACCATATGATTCATATTGCTTCTGCAAATGTAAAACAATTTAACCTTAAAATACTACTTCCATTTCAAATTACCATTACATAATAACTAAATTGAATCAAAGATGATTTCATGAAAGAATTAACCCCTTCAGACCTGGTGTGCATAAATGTTGAGCTTACTTTTCAATTATTGTTTCCCATTATATTTTATTGAAAACTTGTTGAGCACTTAGTGAGATGTCTAATTGATCCATTATTGGTACTTTTACTGGCATCTATTGCAGACCAGTTGAAGTTAAATGACATTAAATACAAGATAGCAAGAACAGAAAAGATTTGCTTCAAATTGGTCAAATTTCTGTTTTTTTTGTTATCAAAAAATCAAACATTGATATTATTTTCTTTGTCCATAGATAAGAAAACCTTATTTCATAAATAAAATAATTTTGTACCCTTTTTGTTGATTTTTGATGTTTTAACATGTTACAATGAAAAATTAAAAACTTCCTTAAAATAAAAGTTTATATCAATTTATTTTTTCTATTTCTTTTGAATTCAGTGAGCATAATTCTACTGAAAAAAATATTTTTCCTCAAAGAGAAAATTCAGGTCTGAAGGGATTAAGTACATCTGGGATAAGAATGACAAAGTTCTTGATTAAGAATTCTGTGCAAGTTTGATGGTCATGAAACTGAATTACCTGTATGGAAGTGGTGCTGGAGGACAACTTTCAATAAATATTGATATGAGCCCGCAAAGCAACTTGATGCGGTCAAGTTTCTCTGTGGACTCAGGGAGGCTAAGTGCTCTTTGGAGAGCATGTTTCATCTGAAAATAAGAAAACAAAACCACACAATAAGTAAGAATAGCCTACCTAACTATACAACAAATCTGAATGAAATTTTGATAAAGAACTTCGAATTTTTTTAGACAATTTTTTATTTTTAAATTTAAAATATTTTAAATAAAATTAATTATGAGAAGATAGAATAATTGTACCACTAACCTCTTGAAGAATAGTTATTTGATCCTCAATGCAGTGATTGCATAATACAATTGATGACAACAGCATTTCGGCCATTTCTGAGCATTTCTTATCTTCACTGTCTGTGTCATTAGGCACATACAACATGTCAAATATAAATCCTAAGGCTGTGTAGGCCTGCAATGATTTGATCATACATATTCAACAGAAAGTTATATACCCAATATTTGCTCTGTGAATATATTTTATTGCTGATTTAAAGATAAATCAAGAGCAAAGATGTAATGAAAACATAGTTCAATATTTTTTTACATGTACAGGCATCCCTCGTTATAGTGCACTTTACATAGGGTGATTTCATGATAGTGCTCTCACTGCATAATTGACTTTGTTTTGGGCATATATTACATGCACATAACTTTCTCATAATATTTAATATAATTACTTAATATTTGTAGTTTAGGTACAATTAAATTAAACATCATTAAACTATCCATTCAACAAAAAATGTAATCTCTTCTATAGTTTGTTGGTGCTATTTCAATGGCAGCTAATCTATATTTGATTTTGTTTATATCAGAATTAATAGATCTTACTTATCCAATTTTGCTGTGACAAGTTTCCTTCATTTATTTTCTTATCTGTAAATTCTACATGTAGCGCTTATAAGCTTTTTCATTAACATCCACTTGGCTACGAAATATTCGTCAAAAATATTCTTGCAAGAAAGCTATTTTCAATTACGGTCATTCTGAGGCCAGTTCACTTCTAAAAATATATTACATAGTATTACACATTGGGGTGGAAGCACATAAGTTTAGCCAGCAAGTTGGCTGCAAAAAAATCTCCGCATGAAACAAACATAAACCCCCTTCACCCTTGTTTATTCTTCTGTCTGTTGTGGTATTGGTGACATACTTTGTGTGTCAGAGGAATTATTTTCTATATTTTTTAACCCTCAATTACTTGTAATGAATCAAAAGCATTAAAATACAAGTGCTAAGGATGATTCTGAAAAGAAACAAAGAAAAACTTGGTTGCTTTCAGTGAGACTTGAAGTAATTCCACAAATTCAAGGTGTAGAATTGCATGTTGATGTTTGCAATGTAT
Organism: Tanypteryx hageni; assembly: GCA_028673005.1. Lineage (NCBI taxonomy): Eukaryota > Metazoa > Arthropoda > Insecta > Odonata > Petaluridae > Tanypteryx > Tanypteryx hageni. Next base: position 583,201 of record JAJPWW010000323.1, on the reverse strand, counting down.
TGAAATAAGCGGGATCAATGGTAATAAAAAATGCTGAGCATTTTATATGTTTATAAATAGCCTTTCCTTATATATTTTAATTTTTTCTTTCATTTAAGCATGAAAATATACCTTATACTGGTAATTCATTAGCATTGAGAGTAGTTTGGAAGTATGGATTAAATCTACCATAAAAACCCATGTATAGGTTGCATCTTTTTTCCAAAGTTTTGGTGCTAAAAAGTTGGGTGCATTTTATACATGGGTATATAATATTTGACATTTTTTCATTATGAAATTGTTGTCGAAAAATAAAAATTAAACAGCTGAAAACTAATATTTTATAACCATAAAGGTTTTTATATTAAACTATTATCATTAAAACTTTTTATTATGAAAACACATTGCACTTTTAAAAACAAAATCCAAGAAACTCTCTATGATTAACAAAATCATCCTCGTACATGAGTGCTAAATATTTGTTTCTTTCTGTATGAATTTTTCAGGAAAAATTAAACTCCTGATAACTAAAATTATAACGTCATGCAAGTCTTTCCATTTAAAAAATCTTCAACAAAACAAATGAAACTTTCATAAATAATTTTCTTAAAATCTATAAAATTTCTTTCATTTAAGCATGAAAATATACCTTATATCAGGAATTCATTAGCATTGTAAGTAATTTGGAAATATGGATTAAATTAACCATAAAAGCTCATGTATAGGATGCACCTTTTTCCAAAATTTTGATGCTAAAAGTTGCCGAGTTGTCTTCGGTAATATGAAACTTGTTGTGATCTTCATTTGTTTCTGAATTTCCAGATGTCTGATTCTAATGTTAGAGCTGTCATGGGGTTGTCATCATCTTCCCTTAATATTTTATCTTCAGTTCCATCTAAAGCATTACTTATGCATCATTTTTTGAATCCCTTAATTATTGTTTCTGAGGGAAGGTCATTCCATGCTTTCACAATCCACTGACAAATCATTGTGATATTTACTTAACAAATAAGTCCTCCTTTGATGAATGTGTGTTTGTTCTTCACCATCCAATTGGCCCACTTCTTCTTCATTGCCAATTTAAATTACTATTAACAGTAACATCAATAAGCTGCAGGATTGATGTAATTTCCCCCTGGATTATCACAAAATTTGTCTTCATTTCAAGAAGTTTCTGTTATCAGAATGCATCTAACAATAAGACCAAGAGAGATCTTTGACATACTCTACCAGATCTTCTTTTCCAAACAGACAATCCAGTCACTGGTAATGTTTTCATCAAACCAACCTTTGCTGTTACACTTGGACTATGATGCCATGGGGAAATTTGCCTTGTGGCATTGTTTTACTTTTGAAAAACAATGTACAGAGTCAGTTTTGTCAGCCATATAGGCAAGCATGGCAGTGAACTGACTCATTTGATTTCTGGTGCCTCTCATCATGACAGTTCATACACTTTTCTCATTTATCGTTGTATCAGACAGCATAGGATATTTTTGGGAAGAATTAAGGTGGATGTGACCTCTGAAAAACTTTTGCTTTTTCTCTCAAAGAAGTTCAATAATGAAAATTTCACCTGTGAAAAACTTGAAACGTATAATAAATACAGTGCTTCATTTAAAATTGGTGCAGACTACAGCTTATTAAAGGAATTAAACAATAGTGTAAATTGGCCTTCAGGTGCATGTGTTAAAAGATTTTCCTTTATTAGGTGGAATCAACAAAGAAATCCCAAGCAAACAAATCCTGATGTGGACAGTGTCGGTGAATCTATTCAAAACCCAGCCCCCTTAGCCAGTGAAATTAAAGCACTTACAGTACAACCTGAAAAAAGAGTAACACGATTGCAGTCGGGAATAACCATGCCTAAATCTCTGTCATGACTAGATAACGAAGGTACTATGACAAATGTAAAATGTAATAAACACGGTGGTAAACCTTCAAAAATATGCCTTCAAACGAAACAAAGCCAGTCAATTAAAATAATGCATGCAAATGTTCAGTCAATAAGAAATAAAGTAAATGAGGTTAGTGTTCTTCTGTCAAGTGAAAAGTACCCTGAGATAGTATGTTTCTCTGAAACTTGGTTGAAAATAAATGAAGAACAATATTATAACATCCCAGATTACAGTATTGCAGGTTTTTACAGCAGAACTAAAAAGACGCATGGCGGTGTTATAATTTATGCAAAGAACAGTATAAAATGGAAACCAATTGGTGCACTAAACAGTCTAGCTCATGAAGGTCATTTTGAATTGGCTGGTATAAAATTAGAAAATTTCTATATTGTGTGTGTTTATAGACCTCCAAATGGCGAATTAGATATTTTTATGGATAACATGTACAAAGTCCTTGAATTTTTTGTGAAAACGGGTGACAAGTATTGTGTAATAGGTGATTTTAATATTGATTTTTTGGATGAGAAAAATGGTTACACTAGGGATCTTTTGTTACTCTTAAGTATGTTTGGTTGCAAATTTCTCATCAAGAAAATCACAAGGCCAAGTAGTAACAGCTGTATAGACAATGTTATGACAAATATTGTAAATTCTACTGCTCATGTAATAATCTCGGAACTGTCTGACCATTACCCCATTATTTTCAACTATACAAAGGAAACTTTGGAAGTAAAAACCCCCATCAGGATGTGTAGGGACTTAAATATAAGTAACATAAATAAGTTTTGTAAGCACTTGAGTACGTTAAATTGGAATGAAATCCATGAGGAAGGTGAGGATTCTGAACGTTATTTCATGAAATTTTGGAATATTTTTATGGGTAGCTTTGAGTTCTTTTTTCCCTATAAGACTACTAAAAAAATATTAAACAAAAAGAAAAGGCTACCCTGGTATACAGACGATTTAAAATTAAAGAAAGAAAATATTTTAGAAATTTTGAGGCAAATATCTGAACATAACTGTCAAAGCACACACGAATCATTACGGAAACTTACGAAAGAATATAAATTAGCAATAAATAAAGCAAAGCTAGATTTTAATGACAGGTTGATACCTACAGCCAATAATAAATCTAAGCAAAGTTGGTCTATTATAAACTCTATAAAAAGTATAAAATCCAAGCAAAATTCCTTGTCACCACAGGTTTTTGCTAAGCATTGGGAATTATCTGCTACAAATATACATAAAAATCTTACTCAAAATACAAATGATGTTGCCTCCTATCTTAAAAATGATAAACTAAGCTACATAAATTGCAAAAATGCTAGAAATTGTGGCAAATCATTTTTTCTCCATCCAGTAACGGAAGAAGAAGTAAATACCATTATTCAAAAGCTAAGTATTTCGAATACCTGTGATATTTATGGGATAAACTCTAAAGTTGTAAAGCATGCTAGGGAATTTCTAAATAAACCCTTAACTAAACTAATCAATAACTCTTTTATGACAGGTATCTATCCATCTGCTTTGAAAAAAACAAAAGTGCTGCCTATCTATAAAAAGGGTCCAATAAATGATCCTGCAAATTACCGACCAATAGCAATAAGCCCTATCTTGTCCAAAGTGTATGAAATGGCTATAATAAGCAGATTGAATAAATTTATTGAAATACAGGGCATACTAAATGACAGGCAGTTTGGTTTCAGAAAAGGTAGAAATACTATAGATCTTGTAGCTAAAGCCATGTCATTTATAGTAAATGGTTTTGAGGAGAAGCATCATATTGAAGGTATTCTGTGTGACCTCACAAAAGCTTTTGACTGCTTATCGCATGAGATTCTTCTTGCCAAATTAAATCATTATGGTTTCAGAGGCAAAATTCATGATTTAATCAAATCTTTCCTAAGCAATAGACTTCATGTTGTGGTAACTAAAAATGGTAAATCCGAAAACTTTAACCATATCCATGGTGTGCCTCAGGGCTCAATACTCGGTCCACTTCTTTTTATATTATATGTTAATGACTGCCCAGGAAATATTATGTCATATACCCTCCAATTTGCCGATGATACTAGTTTTTTTGTTAAAAACTCAAATCTTGAGGAAAACAAAAGGGAAATCAAAAAATCTATGGAGAAATTGGAGGCATGGTTTGCCTGCAATAAATTAAGCCTCAATGCTACCAAAAACCAACATATACATTTTAATCCATCTAAAAGCTTCTCAAACAGAAATGAAACAGGCAAACTGTTAGGCATAGTTTTGGACCCTGGACTAACTTGGAAGAAGCACATTGAATATTTAGAAAATAAATTGGCAAAATTAATATATCTTTTAATAAGACTAAGGACTGAGGTATCCTATGATACCCTCAGATGTGCCTATTTAACTCTATTTCATAGTGTTATGTCATACGGTATTCTATTATGGGGAGCATCAAGTGCTAGTAAAAAGATATTTATTATGCAGAGAAAGGCAATAAGAATCATACATAATCTCAAACCAAGAGAACATTGTAGAGATGTTTTTAGATGTAGCAATATCTTAACATTACCCTGTATCTATATCTTGGAAGCTACCTGTTATGTTCACTCTGGCTTCAAAAATATTTTACGTGGTGATATTCACGAATATGAAACTAGATATTGTACTAATATTGATATGAAATACTGTGGGCTTGCTACAAGCCAAAAAAATTATGAGTATTCTAGTAAAAAATTGTACAATTCACTCCCTATTAATTTTAAATCTATGCCTGCAATTATATTTAAAAGAAATGTCAGGGATATGATGTTAAAGGGGGCTTACTATAGCATAAATGAGTTTATCTCTGAAAAATTGTAAAAATCTACACAAATGGTGTCTTTTGTACTGTATTGTCATGTTTGTGCACTTTTCTATATATTGTATTCTACTGTTCTTTTATTTTTACTATGACCTTGACAATGTAATGCCCCATACAGGGGTCACTGCAGTAAATAAATTATTATTATTATTATTATTATTATTATTATTATCAAATGTTAATGGCAATTGGTTAGCATTGCCTATTTGGCTTAGTGTTACTTGAATTCCTTTCCTAATTTTGTTATATAAGACTGGTATGCAGTTAATTTCTTTTTGTAATTCTTAGATAAACATTGACTTAATGCAGTACACTGGCAAATTGATAAATTGTGCCAGCTATAGAACAGTGCACAGATGCTTTGGACAATCTCAAAGCTTGCACGAGAACAGCTGACATGCTAACACCCAGGCAGTCCCTTCTTGTGTCTCTTATCCATTGTATCAGGCATTCTTCTATTTCAGGATGATGTGCTTTTCTACTGTGGTTTGCCTTTTTTGTCTTCAACATATTGTTTATTGTTTCTTCAGCATTTCCCCATTTTCTTATAAGGCATTCAATGGGCCCAAATTCACATTTGTCCACTCGATTACCATGTTCTGCAGCATACTGACATACTCTTAATTTAAATTTAGGACCATAACTTTGTCTCTTAACCTTACTTTCTTCTATCATAAATAACGGTAAAAAAAAATCCTATAGTAAGTGATTTATAATCCATGCTGTCATTTTAAAAGTAGGAATATAGGTTCATTTCAAACATGTAATCGTACTTTATGAAATTTACCTGCAATTTAGCTGGGGTTCACAAAAAAAGTGTCAATATAATTTTTAATCTTCAAAACATCCAAAAGGTAAATGCTGGAACTCCAAAGAGAAAAAACTACACCATCCAACTGTTCAACATTTTGTTTCTACATATCTTTCAATATTCTATTTCGACTGAAGTATTGCTTGCAATGAAAATTATAGTCAATATTAACCTTTAACCCTATACACTCCTAATAAAAAACATGTTTCTTCCAGTACAGCTCTAATTAAATTTTACATGTTTCTGTAAAAGATGGTAATGGCGTGAATAAAAAGCTGTAGAATTTTTATTTTTGAATCTTTTAATACAAAACTTTAGCAGGGAGTTCAACAATAGTAAAAGCTGTATTTACATTTCATTTATATTGAAAATTCTCTTTTATATGGTATTTTCAAATCATCATCAGTATGTAGACCTGGAATTCTTGTACAGGTATTGCAGTAAAACAGGTTTTCCTCCGTCTTTTTATTTTTCTATCACTGCACAGAGTACAATCCTTCAAAGAACCTAACGTCTTTTTTAAAAAGTGCTGTTTTCCATCCAGTGGCTGTTCTTGGTCCGAGGATGATGGGTGACCACACTTTGTTTCATTATGGATTCTGCCTACTGATTGAACTAATAGCTGCCTATGGAAACATTTGTGTGAAGCAAATGTCTCTTTATCTCTGGCATGAAGCACCAAGTAAATAATATAGCTATTCACAGTCCCTACTTCAAAGAATCCAGAAAAATAACTTCCTCTACCAATTTGACTTACTTATAAATGCGAAATTTGAGCAGTAGTAATCAACTGCTCCCAGGTTGGCAGTGTAATCACATATTACTTTCGGTTTCTTGATTTCTTTGATAAGTCTATTTTTAGTACTCCTTTTTATGGTTGTAAGGCTAGCATTATGAATGGTGCTCAGCATAATTACTTGATGTTTGTCTTTCCATGCTAAGACACTTCTAATTTTTGTGAAAAGACACTCACATTTCTTCATTTTTGCTTTCTTCAATGACCTAGAGAGACCTTTTCTTGATGTCATTATGGTCCCAGGAAGACAAATATTGGTTTTCAGCAATTCTTTGGCCAAAACATAACTACGATAGAAACGATGTGTACAGATGAAAACCATATCCATTAGATGATTGCAGCAGGATGTTACACAGATCGAGAACAATTCATGCAGTGAAAACTAGATCTGGTCTAATAAGTCTCTCTGTAGAAGAAATTCCAAAGTATGGGTTAAATACAGAAATATATCCTGATTCTGAGTCTGTGAGTACATATATGCATAATCCTCATTTGCTGGGCTTGGCAGGATTTTAGCAATTGAAAATAACTTTTCCTTTATAAACAACTGTGCTTTTATCTACAGCAATCATCAACCCTGGTGTGAAGTTTTCTTTGAACATGGAATTGGTGAATTCAAGTGAAGCATCCAAAAAATTTGGAGGAATCGGGAATGCATGAAAACATCTTCAAAAACGGTATCTTATAAAACCATTCATTGGAAAAATATTCTTAAATTGAGCCATGACCAATCAGTTCATTACAATGCCCAAAAAGGCTTTATTATCATCCAGACTCACTTCATACCAAGAATTCCAAATTGAATTCTGTCTAAGCAGGGATGCTTTGTTAATTTTTTCCCTGGCGTATCGGTTTCTTTCAGCAGGTAATTTCTAACAAAAGTGGGTTCATGAAAAATAGTTGCCAAAATTTCAATTCAGTTACAGATCCAGGATTTTTTTTTTTTGGTAGCCTATAGAAGTTACAGTAAAGGCCAAACATTTCAAATCACTTTCTGTTGACAAGTATTAGTGCCAAACATCACCACAACAATCATTTCCATTCTCAATTCCATCAATAACGACGTCATCTTCATTTACACTTATACTGCTACTTTCCTCATCAATATCAGGATGATTATAATAAACATTTGCATCAATGTCACTTAATTCCATATCACTTGTATCACTTCCAAGAAGTTAATCAATAATATTCTCATCTGACAAATTTTGAATGCGTTTCCTTTTACTGGGTGGAGCCATTTTGATGAAGATTTTGAAAATGGCAGCAGAGTAAGAACAGCTACCCTAGAGGCAGAAATATGAACTTTCTTTTCAAAGCACCACTTGCTTTAACAGATGCTTATCGGGAACTGTGTACTTAGAGAAGAAAAGACGTATGAACTCTTTTGAGTTAAAACTTCAAAACCTCATACCTAAATAACACTAACAGAGCATAAACAGCACACCTTGATATGGAAATATTATTTATGCAATTTACCCTTTGAATCAAGTATGAATGCTATTAAAAAGATGTTCAAGTTTGGTGCTATCATGGTTTAACCCTTTCTAAACAAATTCTGCCCCTTGGGACCCAGTTTGTAATTAAATTTAGTTAATTTGTAAAAATTGTAATAACTGTATTGTTCCAAATATAACGTGATGTTTTTTCCAAAAAATGAAATTTTAAAAGTAGCCCCTGCATTATATTTGAGTACTAGTGGTTTTAAAAAATCATAAAATCATGTTTCGAAAAATCACCATACAATTCACATGTCTGTTAAGTGACACCAGATACTTGTTACATTGTAGACACATTAGGGGTACATGTTACAATTTACTTGAAAAGCATCTGAGGTGAGAATAGACTGAGTTCAGTCGGAAGCTGCACTCCTCATTAGTCATTGAATTGAAGCTATCAGTGCATCGGCATATTCTTTGTACCTACCTTAGCAAGTTTTTACACATCCGTTATTTTAACAATTGGTGACAAAAAGGATGCTGATTATGTTGATAAAAATGTTCTTCCAAATTCCAGGTTAACATGCATTTTAAAATAGTCATAGTCAAAGAGGCGGAAAAAACAAACACTATTCAAGCTTCAAAAAAGTAATACTTATGTTCCTGAAGTAAATGTACCTACATCTATGTACAATTTTCCAGACAAATGTAACGTGGGGAATGTAATAGAATCCCAAGCATATTATGCATACTATTATTTTAATTTTGCAAATATTTTAATGTTATTTTTAAAAAAGTGTGCTGATTAAGAAAATAAATAAATAGATATACTCATTATAAATTTAGCTCTTTTAACACTGATTTTATTTTAGTCTTAATGTAAAAAATGAGCGAGGATAAAAGTAAAATCGGTTTAGCTATTTTTCCTTTTTCCTCAAATTGTACTTTCCTGCAATTTACACTTTTTTCCAAGGTCCCTAGAAAAGTGTAAATAAGGTGTTTACTGTATTTGAAGTGAAAAAGAGCATAAAAAATATATCTGAAATAATTGTACACAAGCACAATCTAGTGACTTACTGAAAAATTAGTTAGTTCCAGCTACCACCTATGAGTTAAAAATGTAAACAATGCCATAACATGACCAGCAAAAAATATTTGCAACCAAAATCCTATGTCAGTTGTGAGCCAATATAGGACTTTAAAGTGCATTTGGATATGTCGGCTGACAGACAACGAAAGAGGAAAAAAGGGTTAAATGTGTGGCTTGCCCATAGGGGGTTGCAAAATGGGTCCTGTTTGTTGCCTGGTATGCCTATATGGGTATGCTTAGTTTGGAAGTCGCCCACAGATGTTGCATTCATCATGGATACATGAAATTTGGGTGGGGTCCTCCTAGAGCAGCGATGGCGAACCTATGGCATGAGTGCCAAGGGTGGCACGCGGAACTATTATCATTGGCACACCACAAAATGGAAAACGAAATAAAATGTGCCATTTGCTTATACAGCGACATGCAAAAATGACCCCAGAAATCTAATAAATGTAGGTATTGGGACGATGCGAAAAAGTGGCTTCGTATATGGTTATATTATGATTTTTCACCGGCGGGTCAATCTGCCCCTGGCATCAGCACTAAATTTACTATTTGACATTTTTATTAGTATATCATTAACATCTGATAAGTTTTTAATTGGAATTTGTCAAACGGAAGTTGATGCCTTGGACCACTCTGCTCATGTCATTCATCTTCCTTATTACTTAATTGACATCATTTATTAAATCATTTTTATGTATTATGATTTTTCATGAGATACCTAATTTGCTTCTTCTAAGAGAGTGCCACCTCCACCAAAGATAACTCCGCCAACATTATCCACTAATGCAACCTATTTTCGTTAGCGTTTAATATTATTTGTCAAGTCTTGAAGATGCGGGATTCATACAAAGAATTCGATAAACATGAAATCACTATATTTCTTGCTTTGTTGTCGATATATCATTTGAATCATTTAGTATTTATGTCTTTCAGTATGTAAAAAGACATACTATGCACCTTATTATAAGAATATACACAAATTTGTTGTGATAAGTACTGGAACGCCAACAGGCAAATTTTCTATTATTAAGGTAATTTTGGCATGCGTGCTAGAAAAGGATTGCCATCACTGTCCTAGAGGCCTGCTCTCAAAACGTTTCAAGGCAAACATGTGGTAGATCCAACTACTGGGGGTATGGACACCTCATACTGAGGGAAAACAGAAAATACGGTGAGAGCATTAGCCTAGCCCCTTTCCAATTCCCCATCTCCAACCTTTCTGTGGCCCAAGGATGTTGTAAGTGGATAAAGAAGCTCTTTCTCCACCTCCTCAAGGTCACAGTGCTCAATAACTACGTTTCACTGAGGTCAGGGGGTAGGCAAATGATTCATTGGCAATTTCGCCTTGCTTTTGTGAGGGAACTTATTGAAGAAAAAGCATCAGCTATTCTCTTAAAGACTTCCCAAAAGGGAAGTGCTAGTGCAGGTAAGGCTCCATTTTTTCAGTTAGATATGAAAGAAAATAAACTGGCCCTTAAAAGGAACTTGCCTTCAATGCCTTGTATGCTCATAGAAAAGAAAATACAGATAGTGGCAAAAAGCAAAATATGTGATGTTGGTATTTATGTCTTTTCCTGTTTTGAGGAATTCCACATAAAGCAGGATTTCTAACTGTTATGCAGAATGATATTTGTATTTTAATGCATGAATAAATGAACTATAATAATTATCACTAACATTTTTTATTGAATATATCATTGTTATATTAGATAATTACACCAGATTTGCATTTCTTTCTTATACTATAAAAAATGTAATCCCATTATTTGCTAATTATTTATTAAATAATGCTTTTTTTAATGTTTTATCACTAATAGTTCAAAAAATAAATGATTTTTTCTGATCAAACGCAAGAGAACTTTAAATGGCCAAAATTAAATCTGGCAGCGAGAGTCGACTAAGTGAAACTTAAATCCGGCACTTAAAGGTTAAGGGATTGAACTTTAGAGGAATTTATAAAAATAATTTAAATCGATATTTTTTAAAATCTCATAACATTTTAATTTCACTGGAAGTTTCAGGTGATCGTAGGCATTTTTACTGAGTTTTTTACTTGAATCAGTAGGACTCATGAAAATTTGCTACATTTTATCTTCAATGTTAATTGCAAAAGTGTTATATTATATTCTTTAGTATATGTAGTTTCAAATTGGTGTTACCTTACATATTGAAATAGGAAGGACATAGAAGTTTCAAGTCTCTTATTACAAATACTTTGGTAAATTGACAGCTTGTACTGAGTCAAAAGTATATTCAATGGAAATCATCCAATATAATTAATGAATGAATCTTTCATGGTGATTTATTGAATACCTATTTTTGCATCCTATGCATGGGAAAATCAAAAATTCTCAGAATTTGACAATGAAAACCTCCCTGCGTCCTATACATGATTGTGTCCTATATATGAGTGAATCCTATACATGGGTTTACATTGATTTTTATGAGAATAATTCTCTCACTTAATGATGTTTCAGTTAGTGCTTTGTTTCTCATAAACCAATTAAGAGCACTAAGTGAGGGATGCCTTTATCACTAGAACTCCGGGACCGTGGCCCATACCTAAAACCCTGGAACCAGTCACTTTGACCGGTCGTATTTTTTCTTGCTTTTCAATGAGATTTTGTGGTTTTCTTGGCTTGAATGTCTTAGTTTCAGTATAAACTTACAATTTTTGTTTTCAGCAATACCATTTTAACTAATATTAATGGTTTACACCCTGGTCGCCTATCTTCTTGGCGCAGGATTTGAAAATCTAATGCTTGGTTCAACGAATTTAATGAGTGCATTTGGAGGATGGAAACATTTTCTACTCGGTAAGTAATAATTAGGTAAGTATACAATGAAATATCTCTATTAGTGCTCTATTGTACAGTGCTTGCTTCATTGCAATTCACAGAGATAACGATCTTTTTTACTACTCCTGTGCATGAGCCGCACACCTGCTTTTAGCAGGTATTGCAGAGTTAAGTCCTTTTGTTTTCTTGCAGCGTCCGACCTGACACGTCCTCTCTTCCTTCCTGGTAACTCCTGGCTACAACCAACATCGTCGTATGGACCAACGATCAATTTTTCTGGTCTACATTCGACAGTGGCTGCCCTCAACTTGTCTGTAATTTGGAGGATGAAGTTGCGCCTACAAAGTTTCTTCCCTCTGACTTCTTGAAACACGATCCAGGAATTGATCACCGCTATGTCAAGTATATTGTACAAAACGGGAACTGGCCATCTTCGAGTTCCGCTGCGTACAGAATATTTTCTAAACATTTGGTCTGCAACATGAACACCACACTTCGTTTTGTTGTAAAATGAAACAGATTCTGGTAACTTCTTGTGAGTGCCTCCAATCAAAATGTCTTTGTGCATGGTGCTAAGTATCAGCACATTCTTGTATACTTTCCCCTGGTAAACTGTCAGTGTCGCATCATTTGTTGTAAAAAGCATTGTTTCATACAAGGGTGCATGCATCTCTTTCACTACTGCAGGTATTTCTCTCCTAACTCGGTTTATAGTTCCAACGAGGGAGGTGTTACAATTCTTTAGTCTTTTAGCAAGCTTGAGCAATGTAAATAATTATCAGTTGAAGGTTCCGCCCTTTGTGTAGGTATCGCTCTGTCAACTTCATTATAACGTATTCTGGCAGTGATTTATCTTGTGGTTGGCTCTCATCCTTACCCAGATAAGGAAATCCATGACAAACGTACTTTGAATCCACATCTGCTAATAGCTAAAACTTGATAATGAATTTATCCGGCTTGTTTGCCATATATTGCAGGGATGGGCAACGACACTTTGTCAGGTACATCTGCTCGTCGACAGTGAGAAAAGTCTCCGGCACGTAGCATAAGTAGCAGTTTTCTGTGAATTTATTCCAAGTGCGTGATATGAGCGCAAATGTGTCTTTTTGCAGGCGCTGTGATCGGGATGACTTTTTGTCCTAGCGAATATAACGCATTATTTCAGCAAAACGGTCTCTACTCATTGTTTCTCCAAACATGCCTGGACCCCACTTCTTGGACCACATCTCAGCAAGCTTCAGAGACCTGGCACCGAGTGCACCGCATATGTACAGGAGAGCAAAAACAGCGTCCAACTCATCAAGCAAAACATACCTGGAGTCATTGCCGAGCTGCTTCCGAGCCTCTGCCTGCATGCAGTGCTGCATATGACATACCATGGACTCATCAATTAAAAGTCTCCAAGAGCTCAAGACACTGCTATATTTTACGTGCCATTTAGCATGTGGTTTAGTGCCCGGCTTCTCCTGGAACATGTTCTGCTGGGCTTGTAGGCCTGGATCATGAACTGCAATTTCTGCCACAGTCCATACCGTTTGTCCATTTTTGCCCAATACGAGTGTGCCAATAGAAGGGAGCACACGACCTCGTTCACGTTGTGCTGGTACGGGCTGCGCCAAAGATGTCAGCTGTGCAGTGGATGCGATGACGGACGAGGTCTGCGGCACATGCTCAGCTACATTGTCTTACACAGCTAAGTTGTGTTACTCATCTATTATGTCTTTCTATGTATACGTTTTGTAACTACTTACTGTTTGCGTTCTTAGAGTTTGAGTGGGAAAAATCTACCGGTAAAAGTGACCGGTTCAGGTGTTTAAGGTAATAATGCCTACTGCTCGTGAACGATACAGACTATATGGTTTATACTTGGGGCACTAACAATTCAGACTAAAAGATTAAAAGTCATTGAATTACGGTGCACTATAATGCCTACAGCGCGAACAGAAGCAATGTCATTTTCATAATGACCGGTCTCAGGGTTCTAGTGTTATACTACATACTTGTGCTCTTCAACAATAGTTTATAACTTTATTACATTGAACAAAACATGATTAAAAATGGAAATTTTAATTATATGAAAAATGAGAAAAAATAATTACCTCTGTGGTTAGATTTCTCTTGACCTTCTGATACCGATAACGAGTAATTCGTTTAAAAAAAATAGGATTGAAACTTAAAATATCAGATAAAAGTTTTAATATTGTGGACTTTAGAAGAAGTGGTTTCTTCTTTTCCTCTTCAATCATTTCTGACCGATCATCTGAAATATTCAATTGGACTTTGTGTTTTGCTGGAGGAACCTATATTAAAAAGTGCAATTTAGGTATAAACAGACAGTATTTATAAATTGAATCATATAGTTGCAATGTACAAGACATTACCTCAACATTAGCATCTTGAGGCAAAGCATTGCTATAGGCAGTATTCCTTCCAAAACCTCCACACCTCCCACTCTGATTACCACAGGCTGAAATCAAGGATTGCTGAGATGGCTTAGCGTTTACAGCAATGGGTTTATCATCCTGTACATTGACTATCAATGCATCCAGTAAATCAGAAATAGCCTTCTTGGAAATTTCTTCCATATATGTGTCAAGTTGACAAGTTTTAGGAGGAAGACTTTTCACTAATAGTCGCTCATCATTACGACTAAAATCTAAAAAGGATAATAAAATGTAATAAAAATGAACAACGAAGGGGAAATTCAGATTTCAAAAATTAAGGCTGCGATAACATAGAAATATATGCTTAATTTATCATATATGTTCAACAGATAAACCAGAATTGAAGCAGTATTTTTATACAACTACATTGAAACCCCTATTTAACATTTACCTCTGGAGGAATATATTTTGTACACAAATGTTTTATATGTATGAATTTATCACAAAACTTAAACATAAATTAGGGTGAAGGCACAATATATGGCCACTTTAAGCTTTTTATGAATTTAACAAAATATTTCATCGCTCAAGGAAAAGAATTTTGTGGAAAGAATAATGTTATTTAAGTATTTAAGGCGTTTGATTGATACTAAATATTAATCATTTCTGTAAATGTTATTCACTATATTTCAAGAGGCATAACAAAAAAATTGTCAATATCAAATGTATATAAGCTGAGATATAATGTTTTATATGTTAAAAGTGATTAAAAACTGTGCCAAAATTTTTAGTTTCTCTAACATTTAATAATTTTTCTACATTTTTAGAAAATTGAAATATTCATAATGAGATTAAGCATGAAATTTACTACAACTGAGCATCACAATTTCATTTGAATGACAATGTCACCATTATCAAGACATATTTAAGAGGTGGAACACACTCCAAGTCAGATGCTATGTGACTTCACAGTCAGCATAGATGTGAAAAAAATTGCTCATGCAGCAAGGTGATTTGAGCATTTCAAGTACAAGTATGGACATAAAAATCAAAGAAGTTTTCAAAGAGTATTTTATTTATATACTGAAGGTATGGTTTAATATTAATAATTCTAATTCACTTTACTAATTCTACCTTTATATCCTTAACCACAGTTATCCTAAACAATAGGCACTTTTTGTACTTCATTGATTTTACCTGTAAATAAGAGGCACATTTTTTGAGATAACAAAACAATGCATGCACGAAGAAATTCACCTTGTACAGTCACTTAACTACATCTAAACATCAGATTAGAAACCCGGAAGTGGTGCGATCCCAATGTGGGCAAACCTGAGATGCAGCAATTGTGTTTACTTTGATGGAAAGTTCTCGTACATATGGCCACCTAGCACTGTTTACATTGGATCCATTCCGTCTGAAGTCTTATGTGAAAAAATACTTGCATGGTCGTAGCTTAAGGATTGTGGTAGTAACTGCCAAGTTTAATTAAACCAAGGTAGAGATTCATGAGGTGGAGGAAAATTTATCACACAATCCATTTAAAACACTAAATCATGACACATTAATTCAGAGAAAACAGTACATTGCTTAAATGAGGCATTTTACAGGATTGCAAAAAATAAAGAATAAATGTAGGACTCATAAATCAGGGTTTCACTGAAACAAGTTAACATTTATTTAAAACCTTTGGAAATGAATAGTTTCAATTTTTAATTTTGTAGCATTTACTCTCATCACATTTAAAAGTGATCAGGATTTTATTTGCATTTTTTTTTCTCAAAAACGTTTTTTTAGTAATAATGTTGCTGTGTTTTCC
The DNA here is from genome assembly GCA_028673005.1 of Tanypteryx hageni. Lineage (NCBI taxonomy): Eukaryota > Metazoa > Arthropoda > Insecta > Odonata > Petaluridae > Tanypteryx > Tanypteryx hageni. The sequence continues at coordinate 567,336 of JAJPWW010000323.1, read as the reverse complement.
TGATGCAACTAATCTTCTAATAATTTCCTTTTGTAGCAGCATGTATGACTTTTCACACAATATGTATCAAGTTAAGAAAATGGACTACATGTAAGTATGGAAGATCCATTATGTGAACCAAATTTATTCTAGTTGAAACTAAATTTTTAAATTAATAGTAGACTTTGAAGACCAAAAATGTTACTTACTTTCCCTTGACAATATACTGGTGTCCACACGTAATATGGCTTTGGCAACTATAGTAAATATGTCAGGATCTCGACAAACTGATGAGCTACACATTCTCATCATATAAATTATTTCTTTACGCGAAGGAGAGATATTGGATAGGGTATGCAATCTGAGAACCTATTAAAAGAGATTCAAATTAAATAAAGAACAATTTCAGTACAATAACAAATGAAATTCATAGACATGCAAAAGCATAACTATTAATTTATGATGACTCACCTCTTCAAAAAAAATCCTTAGAAATCTAGGTTCTTCAATCACATGCCTAATGAGAAGGGTTAATATATTTTCGCAACCCGCAAACGTAGATTCCATGGTGAGACTGAGAATTAGTCTCACCCCACCTCTCTCAGCAAAGATGGATGCAATTTTATAATCCCTTGTTAACCGTAAACAAATACGTAACAAAGCATTTACATTATTTGCATCAACCACAGACTTCAGTAAGTTAACACAGACTCTGTAAAAGTAAATATTAAACTTGAGGGATTTGACGTTCTATATGAATAAAATGACCGCACACTTTCCTTAATAATATATACGCACACAAACATGTATATATACCGTATTTACCCAAATCTAGGCCATAGTCCACCTTTGCCTAGATTCGCATACTAAGAAAATTGGTGTAGTTTGAAGATATACCTACTTACTACACATGCATTGATAATCATATCAGGAGTCACTCCCACATGACTAAATGTTTCATCAAAAAATTTATCACTTTTTTACTATTTTTTACATTAAAATTGCACAGATTCAGATGACTGATTAAGACAAAGTATAAGTCCTATGGGCTCTTGACACTTGACTAAATATTTGAGTAAGAAATAATATAGTAACTAAAAATTGATTAACTCTTTTATTCAGATATGGGTTGAAATAGCCTATGTGCCTGAATGATTTTTTGTGAAAATTTATCATGTAAAAATAACACCTTGGTTTAAATGTGAGTCCGAGAAAAATTTGGGGTTAGGGTTGTCTCATAGTCACCCATAAATGGCAGCACGACTCTCATTGCCGTCACGTTCAAATGATAGTACTATATTTTTCGTAAAGTAAATATTTGACCTATGATGAATATTAATGAATAAATAATAAAGCTAGAATATTGAATTTAGCAGTACCTGTGTTTTGTTCCTTTGTTACCTGTTCTTTTGTTTCTCGAGGCTAATGTATCATTAACAATAGTTAGCAATTCATTCAGGCCATGAATTTAAATGTGGTGTGTCCATTCACCGTATTTTATTATCAGA